>PVKS010001590.1:0-137417 GCA_004027875.1 Aplodontia rufa | reverse complement strand
GTCCAATATTTTGTTGCATTATCAAAAACCTATTTCCAAGCTTACATTCTTTATTAGATTTACTCCATAACTTTGAGACTTTCTTGCCCACTATGTTCCCTCAGAAGGAAATAACACATACTGAGATTTTAAAAATGACATGGCATTAGGAAGAGAAGGTAGTTGGATCAGCATTATTAGCTGACAGCACGTGGCAGAGCCACACAGAGAATTAAACAGGTGTGACTGGAGCAAAGGGAGGATTGTAAGCATTGGAAAATGAGATTGGAAATGTAGAAAAGTCAGGTCATTCACTACTTGGTGTGTTAAACCGGAAGCTCTCATTATTATTACTATTATTGTTATTATTATATTATTATTGTTATTTTTGAATGATGTAAGAAACAAAACATGTAAGCAGAGTAACATGGCCAGGTTTTGCATGTTAAAAAGAACAAAGCTGAATTAATATAAAGAACATATCAAAGGAAAAGGTTAGAATTACCTAGGTAAGAAATTTGACATACTACTAGAATTAATGCAATGTCAGATGGTATGGAAGACACAGTATCAAAAGAATACCATAGCTGCTTATATATGGGCAAGAAGGAAGGATCAGAAATGATCTCTATCTTTCTGCCTCAGGTACCAGGGTTATTATTAGGGGATACTTTCAAAAGAAGTCCTATAGGAAGAAGGAGTTTCTGTAGAAGAACAACACATGTTTTGTTTTGATACTAGTCAGATAGATAAATAAATCTTAACTTAATATAATGATGTAAACTAGATACATAGCCATTCTTGCTGGAGGTTAGAAAAAGTCCCCCACAGAGTATGTAATGATTGAAAATGTCAGAAGATCATGGAACATAGCCCTTTGGGGAGAACTGGCAATTGACAATTAAGTGGGAGAAGAGGAACCCAATGAGTGAGAGGGCTGGAAATAATTGGGGAGGGGAAACTTCAAAAAGAGGTATGATGAAATTACCTTTTGATCCAGCTATCCCACTCCTGGGCATCTTCCCAAAAGAGCTAGAATCAGCATATTAGAGACCTACAGCTCTTCAATGTTTATAGCAGCTCAATTTATTATAGCTAAATTATGGAACCAATCCAGATGCCCCTCACTTGACGAGTGGATTCAAAAACTGTGGTACATATATACAATGGAATACTACTCAGCTATTAAAAAATATGATATTATGGCATTTGCAGCCAAATGGATGGCGATGGGAAAAATTTTGCTAAGTGAAGTATCCCAAACTCAGACACTCAAGGGCCAAATGTTCTCTCTCATTTGTGGAAGGTAGAATACAAGTGGAAACAGTATGATAGATGGCTAACCTAACAATGACCTCAACATGTAAAAATTTTTACACGATCATGGGGAAGCTTGCCTAGGATGCTGGGGGACATAGAGAGGGGGGCAGGGAGGGGGAAAGGGAATAGGAAGGACATCAAGAACAACAGGGAGGTAGTATGGGGGAATCTAATCAGAGGGGAACCTCCGACTTCCAGGAGAAGTCCAATTAACTTGGGGCTTAAGTAGGGGGAAACAAGGAACCATGGGGAAGCCAAGAGGGGTAAATCATGGACTAGTACCATCCTTGGCTTGTACTGTCATTACACTTTTGTTCTTGATTGTTTGATGATGAATCCTTCCTAACTGTAAGATCATGCTTAACAAATAAAAAAAAAGAGGTATGATTAAGTGTTGATACTACAGGAACCAAAATGAAAATTAAAGGATTCCATGACCATTGCTCTGTATAGACTCTAAGATTTCCCACTACTTCGGCAGGTGGTTTCTTTTCTAATGAATCAGTCTAGGTGAAAGTAATTATTTTTGTGGATCCCAGATGTCCTTGGAGGTTTATAGCACATGAAGCAAACCACACTGTACTCTTCTTTTTATCTCCCTTCTCCAAGGACTAAACTCTTTGTACACATGGAATCTTGTCCAAATGAGCACCAAGAGAAATCCAGATGGGGGATAAAACAATAAAAAAAAATGTATCTTAGGGATGATAAGGTTGCAAGGGTAGAGCTTTTCTTTCATACACATGAATAACATATATGAATTACATATATGTATATATGAATTACATATATAAATATATACATATATACTTTGTCTTTCAGCATATACTGACAATCTCTCTCTTATTAGCTTTCCACATTATTGTATTGCTCCAAAATGCAATGATTGTTCTGATTTATCAAATCAGATAAGAAAAGAGAGTCTTTTTAACTCTCTTTTCTTCCTTTCTTTCCTTTTCAAATTTGTACATGCATATAAAAGTCCAATTGTCCATTAAGAATCTAACGAGTCTCAAAAGCTAACTTTAACAAAACACAAAATGCATGCAGGAGATAATACTAATTCTACTGGATTTGCAGTGAGATCCATTATTCTCCTTCAAAAAATCCTTCTGGTGCAGATGTCATCCCAGATGACTTATCATCTAAAAATGACAGGTGGACAGGAGTAGAATATTTCACATCTGTTTACAATGTATTTGTATATTATTAAAATTCAAATTAATTAAGGAAAATAATAAATTGATAAAATAATCTATATTTCTTTAACTGGAAAGATGTCAGCAAGTGTCAGAAAACACTAGCCTAATTATATGCCTCCTTTAATGAACTGTTAAATAACTTGGCCAACATCAGACTCCACAATAAGTGGAGTTAGAATTAAGAACAACAGGCATGCCCTTAGCCACTACTGTTAGTTCTTGCACAAGCTATTTGTGCTTGCATTCCTAAGATTAAAAGATCCAAACAAAGGAAGGAATCGACATGTAAGCCATATATTTGAAAAGTATGAGAACTACCTCAATACTCAATTCTGCTAGCTGCCTACTGAATTATGTGTGTCATACCCGAAGATAGTGATAGTGCCCAGAGTTACATGCAGGGATAAAAAATATGCATTAAAATATCCACAAAGTACCTACATTCTATTCCTTTATGTGAGAGAACTGGAACCTTATCATGGGTGGAAAGCTCTAACTGCTTCAAGAACTTGGGAAGAATTAGTAGACTAAGTACTTTGGAAGATATTTTCAGTAGTGGTTCATAATGAGTCCCAGTAGTGTATACGGAATGTGTATGTTCAAGTACACAGGTGTTCCCCAACATTGAAGTTGAAAATATCTGAAGTCCAAAATGCATTTAATACACCTAACCTGCCAAGCATCACAGCTTAGTAACACAGTACATTACAGAGTCTTAGTTGTTTCCACCTCACTGCTGTGATCCATCACCATGAAAAAGTATCATTCCATGCATCACTAGGTATTGACCAGAAAAAGATTAATATTCCAAATTTAAAGTCCGGTTTCCACTGAATGCTGGCTTTCCCACCAAAAAAAAGTTGAAAAATCCCAAGCAGAACCATCCTAATCTGGAACGATAGCTCAAATTAATACCTTATCTTTCTGTTCTGGTTAGGAACACTGAAACCTCACTAGCAAGACAGTCTGCCCAGACTAGAAGTTGGTTCAATACGTTCCTAGTGAAGGTCCAACAAGAGCTTTAAAATAATAAGCAAACTAGCAGCAGAAATAGAATGAATTTGGGTGACACTGGTTCCAGTTGATTAAGCAATTGTCTTTTTTGTCTGATGAAAATGTCAAAATGATAGAAAACACCAGACTGAACTTGGATTCCAGGCTTAGTACTGCATCCACAGAAATATGTCTAATTTAAACTTATTTCAGTCAATAGAATTTCTTGAATAAACTGAGCTTTCTTATTAGTATATCTGGATTTGATAGTAACATACTCTGATACCTTTAGCAAGTTACTTGAGTTTTCTAGAGTTCTGTCTCCTTATTTCCAAAGCAGGGTAAGTAATATCTACTGTTGTTGAAGAGTGGATGTAGCTATATGGGAGTTACTCAGCAAATATTAGCTACATTATTATCATTATTATACTTGTCACTACTACCATCTTTAATCCCATCTAATATTATCATTATAAATTCCTGCCTCAAAAGTTAGACATTTGGAACAACTCAGAAAAATTCTTCTTATTAAAAGTTTCACATGTGTACCATTCATATGCTTCTCAAACTAAAAATATGGGCATACTCTTTGATTACTGTCTTATTCCCTTCTGCATGCAAAGGGTCACCGGAGCTTATTGAAATCTATCTTTAAGATGATTAATAAATATTACCACACTGTTTTATCTCTGTATGATGGATAGTCCCAGTCTTTATAAAACAAATAAACAATGAGCTAGCCACCCCAACCTTCCAGCTTCCACTATGTTTCTGATCCTCTCTACAATAAACATTCTCAAAATGTCATCTATCCTCACCTACTCTACTGCCAACCTGAGAGTTTCTCTGGACAAGCGAATTTCACATTCTTGCCTAGCATCCCAAAAAAACAATTCTTATGGAGGTCACAATAACCTCCCTGATGCTGAATCTAAAGGCCCTGCTTCAGTTCTAATCCTGAAACACACACTTAATAAATTTCACTCCAATGAATAAAATTTCATCAGCTGTCATTACAATGTTTATGCTTAGCTACTGAATCTTCCATCAGATCATATCTTAGAGGTGAGGGTGGGTACTATGACTTACTTCACCTAAGCACAGTAGCTGGTACAAGCATGCATTCAATAAATGCTTCCTGAAAAAAGAATTTTTGCAATAGTTTCATTTTGTTCACACACGAAAGTGCCACATTATCCTACATGCACTTGCTGTCAAACGTGCTTCCTTCCTCTTCCCAAGTCTCCTCATTAAGATACTTGAGAATGACTCATAGGTCTTCAGGGACCATCAGCACTCTTTCAAATGACACCTCAGATAGCTTAGGCTCCCCTGGCACTTCGTCTTTGGCAATTTCACATGCCACTTGCATGGCACGTACCTCTTATCAGATTCACCAACCAACCTGATCACACTCAGATTGCACTCTCCTTGTCTTTTTGCTACACTGCCTTTTCTCCTCTGGCTTAACTGCCAACAGGTATGAAGAACACCTGAAGTTGAGGACAAGGGAAACCCTGGAGCCAATGCCTACCCTTCAATGTCCAAACTTTCCATCCATGAATTACCTGTGTTATTTTCCAAGCCAAGCTAGAGAAACGAGCAAACGAAAAACAAGAACAGAACCAGTGATGTCTCTGGAGGTACCTGTGATCAGTTCCCCCATCTCTTCTCTCTTCTGATTTGGAGGAACAGACAGAGGCAAGAGGCTTCTGTATTAACAGTTAAAGAATCCAGGAGCCAAGACAAGAATAGAAAAATACATGCAACGTGGGAAACAAAAACTAGAATTTGGCAAGGTTAGACAGAACATTTAAAAGGCCAGTACTTGATGGATTTTCTCTTTTTTTCTCTATAAACAATAGCTTTCTTTGAAATTAAGGTCTATGATCATGTTGGAAAGCTTTTGATTTAAAACAAACTAGTGAATAAAAACATCTAACTATAATTAAAGGATTCAAGCATATCAAGAAAAGCTTTCTTTTTATAATACTGTCATTTTCTGCAATAAATCTGTATTCACAGAGTTGCTCTAAAGTATTTCAGCATTTAATCTCATTTTAAATTGCTAAACAAAAATGTTTTAGGCAATAGAAATCCAGCACATGGCCACATCAAAATAGCATTTAAATAGAAATACTAAAAGCACAGGCAAAGCCCAATCATCCTTTTCCCCTTCTCCTTCATGGCAGATCTGGTACCTTACTTGGGCTGAAAAGCACAGCTCACTTTCTCAGTCTTTCTCACAGCCAGGGCCTGGGCACGTGACCCACTGGGATGCACAGGACCTGCAGGAAAGCTTGCTGGGTGAGGACATAGGGGATGGAGTCCAGAGCTCTGCAAGAGGTTTAATTGTACTTCTTTTTTAAATTTGTTTAACATAGTCTTACATATTGGAGAGAATTGTTGCTACATATTCATATGGATACTGATAAGGTAAATTAAGGCCAATTCTAGTCCAGAGTCTTCCCCTTTCGACCACACCCTGCTTCCATGTCTCCCCTGCTTTGAATTTGCCTGCGAGGATTTGATGCTTGGAGCTGTTGCAGCCACCTAGATCACCATAAGTGACAGTATCACTGGCACACTGAGGATGGATTTTGAAGAATGGCAAGTGCCAAAGTCTTCCTTGACTTCAATAAACTGCTGAACTACCCCATAGCCCATTTCTTATTAGGCAGAGAAAAAATATACCCTAACTCTTTGCTACTGTTTGGATCTGAAATGTTCCCCAAAGGCTCGTGTGTTCAAAGTTTGGTCCCCAAGGCAGCAGTGTTCAGAAGTGGGCTTTTGGAAAGTGACTTGTCATGATGGTTTGAACCTCATCAGCGAATACTCCATTGATAGATTCATAATTTGATGTCAATATTGGGAGGTGGTGGAAAATTTAGAAAGTGGGGTATCGTTGGAGTAAGTAGTTCTCTGATGCGTGCCCTGAAAGGGATGTATGAAGGGCAGCCCCTTCATATGTCTTTCACATCTACCCCATGCCATCCCACTATGCTTTCTGGCTGCCATGAGATGAAGAGCCTTCCTCTTTCATGTCCTGCTGCTATGAAGATCCTGCCTCATCTCAGGCTCAAAGCAATGGAACCAGTCAACCATGAACTGCAACTGTGAAGCCTAGTGCTGTAGTATATCTGTCCTCTTTGTAAGCATTTGGTCACAGTGATGAAAAGCTGACTAACACACTATTTAAGTCCCTCCAAGTGCAGGTATTGGTTACACTAAACAGTCCAAAGAAACTATCAACTAATTATTTAAAGTATGCACTTAAGCTGTTGTTTCAACTGTCAAATTCTAATAAGCAAGGGCATTTCATTTGGTATTTATGTATTCATTTTCATCCAAGATAAATAATGATTTCTATTTTATATCGAAGAAGGTATGTGCTTAAAATAGTAACAGAGACAACCTATGGAATGGGAGAAAATCTTTGCCAGCTGTTCAAGTGCCAGAGGATTAATATCTGGAATATATTAACATCCAGAATATATTAATATTCAGAATATATATATATATATATATCCAGGATATATATATATATATACACATATATATATCCAGAATATATGTTGTTAAAAATAACAACAATAAAAATGTAACCACAAATGAATAGGTAATTCAATCATGAATGGGAAATGATCTGAACAGATACTTCTCAAATACAAAAAACCTAAAAATGTCCAGTAAATATATTTTTAAATGCTCAATATCTTTAGCCATCAAAGAAATACAAATCAAAACTACATTGAGATTCCACCTCACTTCAGTCGGAATGGGAATGATTAAAAAAAAAATGCTGGTGAGGATGTGGAGGAAAAGGAACCTTCAAATACTGTTGGTGGGAATGTAAATTAGTACAGCCACTATGAAAAACAGTGTGGAAGTTCCTGAAAAAACTAAAAGTAGAACTACCATGTGATCCAGTTCTCTTTCTTCTGGGTAGGTACTGAAAGGAAAAGAAGTCAGCATGAGAGAGACACTTGCATACCCATGTTCATTCCCACACTATTCACAACAGTCAATATCTAGATGCCTGTCAACACACCAATGGATTAAACATACATAATGGTCTATGTACACAATGGAATTTTATTCAACCATCATTCTTCTGACAGGGGTCTCATATCCAGAATCTACAAAATTCTCAATATCAAGTTCAAAAACACAAACAACACAATCAATAAATGGGCCAAAGAACTAAATAGAAATGTCTCAACAGAGGACATTGATCAGGCCAATGAATACATGAGAAAGTGCTCTAAATCACTAGTAATCAAAGAAATGCAAATAAAAACTACATTAAGATTTTACCTCACACCAGTCAGATTGGCAAAAATGAAGAAAATAAACAATAATAGATGCTGGAGAGGTTGTGGAGAGATAGGCACACTAGCACACTGTTGGTGGAGCTGTAGACTGGTACAGCCCCTCTGGAAAGCAGTGTGGAAAATCCTCAAAAAACTATGGATGAACCCACCATATGATCCTGCTGTTCCTCTCCTGGGTATTTTTTCAGGGGATTTAGAATCAGCACACTACACTGACACAGCGAAATCGATATTCATAGCAGCTCAATTTACAATAGCTGAATTATGGAAACAACCCAGATATCCCTCACTGGATGAATGGATTCAAAAACTATGGTACATATATACCATGGATTTCTACTCAGCAATTAGAAACAATGATATTGCAGACGTTGAAGGTAAATGAATGGCTATGGAAGAAATTATGCTGAGTAAAATCAGCCTCACCCAGAGAACCAAAGGTCGAATGACTTCACTCATCTGTGGAGGCTGGAGGTAGAACCTGGCCATTGAGAAAGGAGGTCAATTCTCATGATTTAAATTCAGAAAAGTTGTAATGACATACAACCTAAGGCATTTGTAGAGATGTTTTGGGAAGGAGGAAGGGGGAGGGATAAGGGTGGATAATGGGGGGGGGGAATCTTGGGAGGTAAATCTAATATTCAGAACTTATATATATATATATATGTATATATATATACATATATATATATAATATTATATTTTTCATTACAAGCATGTTTGATTGTTCAACAAATACATTTCTTAATAAAAAAAATAATGAGCCAGGAGTGGTGGCACATGCCTGTAAACCCAGCAGCTTGGGAGGCTGAAGCAATGGGATCACAAGTTCAAAGCCAGCCTCAGCAACTTAAGTGAGGCCCTAGAACCTTAGCAAGACCTTATCACAAAATTAAAAAAAAAATAAATAAATGAAATAAATAAATGAAAAGGGCTGCTGATATGGCTCTGTGGTTAAGTGCCCCTGGCTTCAATTCCTAGCCAACCCCCCCCCCAAAAATAAAGTTTACAGTAAAATGGATGGAACTGGAGGACATCACATTAAGGGAAATTAGCAAAACACAGAATCATTAGTATTGCATCACATCTTTTGTCTCAGATGTGGCAACTAAAAGAAACAAAACACTGTTCAAAAGGGGAGGGGAGGTAATAAGAGATAGGGGAAAGACAAGAAAGGACATAGGGAGGGTGGACACGAAGTAGAATATACACATATGTGGAAATGTCACAGTGAAGCCCATTAATTTGTACAATAAATACCACTGAATAATTATAATAACAATAAAAGATATAAAGTAATAATATTTATGAAATTAAGTAATAGAAAGGTTTGATGAATAAGTTTCTCATAGTTCCTCTTAGCATGTAGCTATTAGAATAGATGAGGGTTTCCCAAATTGCTTTCTGAAATATTAGCATCTAGAAATGTTCCCAAAAACATGGCCAGAAAAGTTCAGGAAATGTTGTTTATTATAATTTGTGATAAAGGCTTATCTGCAGATGAACATTAAAGACACTGAGAGGCCCTGCAGTTAAAAGATAAAGAAATAAATTTACTTTATTTATACCTTAATTTTCCAAACTAACATCCTCAAAACATGGTCAATGGAATTTTGTATTGATGACTGTGGAAGCTACTCTCAGTTCCAAAGTTCTGCAAATAGAGACAGAGAATCCATTCATAAAGAATTCATAAGAAATTGATGTGGATTTAAAATGAAGTGGCAGATCGCAGTGAGGTAGCATTTAGCTAGACTCTTGGTCATTCCACGAGCTACCAGGAAAGTGTGCTCATGGAGAGGGTGGTTTTATCTACCTCGTTAATAAACTGTCTCTTCCACCTCTATAAATATCACAGAAACCTCATGTTTGGATTGCCTGGTAATTTTCTAAGCAAAACTGAAGGAAAAACTCAGTTTTTGAGTTTAAACAATGATACCATCAGCTCTTCATGTTTACATGATGTGGAAGACAATTCTTTTATAAATGCCTCCCCTCCAAGTTTTAAATTGGCTTCTAAGAAAAGACTGATTTTTGGCCACTAATTGTTTTTCAAAGTACCCACGAGATCCTTAATTAACATATTATAGTATAAAGCAACAAATGAGTAAGCACCAAATTAAAAAATGCTTTAGTTATGACTCAGATGATTTTTATCTGTCAATGAGAACCTTTGGGATTCCCCTAAGACACCACAGCTCTACGTCCAACTCATCCTCCTCTCTCCTTAACTTATGCCTGCACAGTAGCAAAACTTAGAAAAATGCCCTGACTTCACAAATATATTAAGACAAGAGAACCAAGGCTATTTATTTAGTAGAATCAAAATCAGTTAACAAGACTGAGCTCCTCAGTTACAGGTCTAATAAAACAGATAGCAGACCTGGTCCTTCTCTGAACTTCCACCCCCAACCACCACTGGAAATATGTTTGCTGGCTAATTTGTCAGTATTGTCCTCAAACAAAGAGCCCTTTTATTGGCAGGTGCAGACAAAGCTTGGAAAAGCTACACAAAAAGGACTCAATAAAAAAAGAAAGATGGCCTTGCTGAGAAGGTAGTTCTTTCTGATTTTCTGTAATAGACTTCATTTTGCCATGAAATTAAATTTATAGTATATCTGCTAGACACTGGGACTCCAGCAAAGCTTCGCTATTCCCTGCCTTGACATTAAAGCAGGCATTTTCATGGGGAGGCCATTTCAAGCCAAATAACTGGTTATGCGAGCCATTTACAGAAAGCCTTTATTTAAAAAGAAAATGGATAGGCACACTCATTTCCAGAAACTGTTAGTATACAGGCACACATTCAAATTTTGTTTTCCTTTGAGAATACGCCTAAAAAGACAGATGTAACATTAGACAATGGGAAGCTTCTGGGCTACTACAACACCTCCGTGTTTATTATTCTGACTCATAATCTAGCATTTATCAGGTGGCAAGCTGCAAATGGAACAGCAAAACCCTATTTCAGTAGTGGGCGATCTCATCATCATAAAAACCCAGCCTGTGATTTCAGCTCTGGAGTGGAGATTGCATCAGGTGGAGCAGCGTACTAAGCACAATCCTTGAAGGAATCTATCTCAAGAAACAACTCAATCCTCTGGCCTCAGAAAACTAACCTGCCTATGTATGTTGCCTATGGTAAAGAGAACTAGTACTGACCTACTCTGTTAGGGCTTTTTCTGTGACTTCAATTTCCATTCATGCAACTCACTTTTAAGGTTTCTTGATTTTTTTTTTAAGAAGAGGAATTTAAAATTTATACAATTCAAGACAACAACTTTTGGAATCAGACTGGGGCAAAGTGGGAGAAGATGGTCTATTGTATATTTGAGTTCATGAATTCTAGATCTTATTTAAATCTTTTAAATGACAGCATCAGAAAGTTAATTCACATTATGGAATATAAAGAAAGAAAATAGATTATTCAGGATAATTAATAAAACTGTTCAAAAAGCAAGCAATTTCTTATCGGCATAACTATTCACCATCATCTGTTTCAACCTCCTGCTGATAAATGACAAAGGCAAGACTCAAATGAGTGACTTGCTCAATGACAAACTCACACTGAAGATCAAGTCTGTGGGTTCCAAATCAGTTGTCCTTCCACCAAGATGTGCAGCTTCTGAATCATATCTGTAGTAATGATATTTAACTCAAGCCTTCGAAGGGCCTCAAATTTTTTTAAGAGAGAAGGACAGTGAGAGAGACAGAGAGAATCAATTTTTATTGAGTATTTCACTTGGCTTTCATTGCTCTGACAGTTGTGTACGTGGATGCTAGGGTTTGAACCTGGGTACTTGCGCATGCCAGGCAAGCGCCGGAACTGACGAGCCACCACTCCAACCCGAAGGGCCTCAATTTTAATCAAGTTCATTCCTATTTGTTAAACAGAACATCTTTCATTCTGTAGTTTCAGTCACTGCTCTACAGGTAGACGTACCTGTTCTATAACACACAACCACATAAGAAAACTGCTATAACATACCCAACAGCATTGAAGCAATGATTCACACAGTTCCTCCAGGCAAGACTTGGGTGCAGAGAAAAGATGAATGAGAGACAGCTATGGCAAATTGTTTTTATAATATTTACAAAGGTGGCATCCCCACAGCAGGAAGGAAACCTATAAGGATCATGAATACGGAGCCTGGAGCCTGGCAGAGGGACGGGTAGTGGGGAAGTGGCCAGTCACCTGGAGTGCAGATGTAATAAATGGACCTGCTCATCTGAGAGGCAGCTTCAGGCCAAATTTTGACAATGACACATGGGATGTGGGAACTGTAAGGTACCTGAGTGTGGTTTAGGTTTATTCCCTTCATTTCATATGTAGGAAGACTAAGGACTCAAGAGGCTATATGGCTTCCTTAAATTTATAGTTCATGGTGCATATGACTCCATTTTTAAATCTAAGGCATAGGCACATCACCGATTAAATGAGAAACACAGGAAATAAAGGAAAGGTCTCAAAACTCTCCTATGTAAAAAAGTGTTTTGCTCTGAAAAGTTGATCTAAGTTCATGCTCTGTGAATTCTAAGTTGTGCATATTTGAACCTTTGTTCCTCCTCCTATAAAATGGGGATAATATTTTTATTTTAAGGATTAGATGATGGATCATATTTGCAAGTCTCTTTAAACATAAAGTGATGCACAAACATGACCTTTTTTTACATAATTCCTACTGAGAGAATCCATTTTTAAAGTAATATAGAGTGCTATTTCTGTTGAGGATGAGAGGGCACAACAAGAGACTTGAATCATGAAGCTTCTGGCTTTGGGAAATCTGCCATTTGGCTTAGGTGCATGAGTTTCTAGCACGAAGGATGTTCTGCAGGGATTTGCAGACTTTCACAGGAATATGGCCTTTCTTTGGTGTTTGATCAATCTTCTGGAGTCCATTCTCTGAAAATTTCACATCCTACACACATGAACGCAAGAGTTTCTATGAAATTCCAACTACTTCCCAAAAAGCCCAAGGTAAGAATACAGTACAAAGCAGAATTCTCTGTGAAAAGAGAATTGTCTGCTTGATTTGGAAGCCCTTTTTGTTTCTTTTGTTTATAAGATACAGAGCTCCAAGCCATAAATCAAATAGCACTCTAAAGACACCCTGCATTCAGCCCCCAAATCCTAAGCAACACCACCTACCCAAAATGAAAGGAAACTGAAACGTATACTATTGTTTCAGATACACTGAATGAAACAGTATGAATTGTTGTTAACTTATGAACTAGAAATCATACATCAAAGCACGAAGAAAAGTAACTAGAATTAAAAGAAATAAATGTAAAGGGGAAATATTTTTAAGACAATAAAACACACAGGTTGATTAATGTAGTCATTAGAATTAACAAACTGAAATTTGGAAATTTCATCTATCAAATAGACAGATATCATTACTAACTTAGTGATATTCAATGAATTCCATCCTGTTAATAATCTAAATTTATACATTTAAGTACATATTCTTATCATGCATGAGTGATTGAACCTACTTTTGTTTCTACCTGAATTCCTAATTATTGCCATATTTACTATAACCAAATGCCTCAGAGAAGTCACCTCACATAAAAAGGCAACCTGAAATATCTCTTTGACCTTTACTTGAAGAATCTTTTGCTATGATGATAAGGAGCCTGGAACCCACATACTATGATGATTATCTCAAAGAACTGTACTCACAACGCTTTTCTGCGTTCCTCTATTAGTACTTCTTCCTCTATTTATTTGCTTACATATATGTCCCCCCACCTAGATTGTGAGATTTTCCAGAAGAATGGCTGTGCTTTGTTCATTTCTGTGTTAAGATCTCTGAACGCACAACCTAGCACATGGTTGACTCAAAAAATTTTATAACAGAAAGAAGAACATTAACTGATTAGTTGCAAGGAGGTAGATTTTTGATTCATTGTAAGAGAGAATACTCTAAAACTTGGCCACGTCATGAGAATAGAAATCTAGCCGAATCCTGCCTTTGGTCAGTAGCTCCATAACTAAAATGGAGAAAACAGAAAATTCTGGCTCAGTACCGGGATATAGGAGAAGAGGTGTGGTAATATAGGAGAAGACATTACCGAGACCGCAACACAGATGTCTCTTCCCTTTATAAAACACTTGATGCCAATTCTATATCTTATTTCCCTCCCGTTACCCACACTGATGTATTCCAAGTTTCCAAATATTATTCTTTATATCTTTCCAAATTGATTTTTTCCTCCATAAATTGGTTTTTAACATATCAGAAAAAAGAAGGAAAAGCATTGCCAAACCACCAAAGAATGCAAAATCTGAGAAATGTGTATATATAACCATGAGAAATGAATACCTGCCGTACATCTTATTTTGAAAAATTTTCTACTCCTAATAATCAAGTTTTGTTTCTTAATCATCCAAGCAACTTAAATATGCTTGATGACAATTTAAAAAACTAAACCAGGGGCTGGAGTGGTGGCTCAGTGGTTTCGGCAAGCATGAGGACCTAGGTTCAAACCCCAGCACCACGTACACATCTGAGTGTTGGAGCAACTAACACCATGTGAAAAACTAAATAAAGTTGTTTCTCTCTTTCTCTGTTTCTCTCACTGTCCCTCTCTCTTAAAAACAAAACAAAACAAAACAAAAAATAAAACACTAAACCGACAGAAGCCTGAGGTCCACAATTTGACTTTGTCAAAACATTGCTCTCTAGGAAAGGATTTTTAAATGGACTCTTTGCTTCTCATATTCATTAAAGAATTAGAGTTTCAAGGGGCTTAGATAAACGCCATCGCTGCCCTGGTGTAGTCCACAGGACACTGGGCTTAAGAACTGAAAGGTAAACCTTCTCACGAACCATATTCTGTAGACTTGAATTCCAAACTAGATGTACACTTTGATCTTTGCACTTTAATCCTTGGCAATTAAACAGAGAAATAAATACAGCAGTTTAATCAGAAACAGAGCAGGAAAAAAAAAAAAAGATGGCCAAAATGAAGTCCAAAACGTAATCCTAAAGGGCAAAGCAAATACCATATTTCAAACACCAGAATCTAGAAGTTCAGAATAGAGGATACTGACAGCATTCATTTTTCTTTTTTTGGACCCAGCAACACCTAAGGGAATTATTGTCATCAAGAACAAGAATGAGGGAACAGTTCAGCAGAGAGGCCTGCAGATATGTGGGCTTGGAAAACAGGTGTCAGTCCCAGGAGGAAGATTCAAACAGGACCAGGTGTGTGTGCAGTCTAGATCTGGAAGCCCAGAGGTTTGCTGGCTTTCCACAGGCCCTCACTCAGCACTCAGGCTTTTTCCCCTGTTTGCTGCAACAAGCTACATGGTGCTGAGCGTAACACATTTCAAACCAGCAGAAGAGTCTTGTCCTTTAGCCAAGGGGATGGGGTAGGGACCGTGGGAAGATGCCATGATCCACTCAAAGATGGACACACGCTACAGGCTCCACTCTTGGGCAGAGTAGAAAAGGGTGATAGCAGATTCTGGAGGGTCGCTGGTGTGGTGCAAAGCATTTCTGATTTATGCATCAGTCAGAGATGATACTCAAAATCCTCAATAGCTACATGAGCACAAACACCTGTTCGTTAGAAAGGATGCTCCAAAAATCAAAGTAGACAGCAGCTGAGAGGGACCAGTCCTGCGGTTCAGGGCATTAGCCCTGCAACCAGCTGCGAACCCAGCTCCTAGCATAACACCACCACCCTTTCTTTGACTCAGGCTCCACACCCAAAAGCACACTAACTTCCTGGACTCCTTCTGCTTTTGCTCAATGCCTTGAAGTTCATTTGAGCCTCTTTTAGGGAAGGGAGGAAGGCAGATCATACACAGTCCGGTGGAACACAGGATTTATTTTTCCTGACTTCTGAAATGCATAAGACTGTATATATGGCAGTAGAATAAATATGAAAATGTAAGTATACCACAGAAAAATAAAGACAGACATTTTTATCAGAATAACCAGCGACAATAAGGGAAGGAAATTGACAGCTATTTATTTAATGGGTCTACTTTTCTCACCTTTTAAGTTAGTGAACTTGTAAGAATGAGAATCATTATTTTGCTTAGGGGTCATTGCATTCTTAGTTTTTAGGAAAAAAGAACATCTCAATAAAATTTTCATTCTCAAACTTCTGTTTCTGTCAGTATAAGAGATTCAATTCTTTGATTCATTTTACCTACAGAAAAACAGCATCAAACTTTGGCAGGCACCTTAAATAATAAGCTAACAAGAAAAATAACAAACAATTAAAAGTGAAAGTTAAGCCACAGTGGGATAGCAGAAAGTAAAAGCCAGCTTTTAAAATCAAGTGATTTTGAACTTTGGCTATCAGGCTTCACAGTGAATATGAGTGAGATAATGAAACACAAGATCTTATCCCAAACCCAACATCTACCAGAAGCATTGACGCTTCCTTCATAAATTTAGTCTTCAAATGTTACAGCTTCAAGGTCAAGGTAATCTAGAAATATTCCCCACACTTACCACTGGCAAATCACAGGTTTTTAAACTGCAAACTTGCATCTATGTATAGCAAAAAAAAAAAAAAAAAAAAACTCCCGAACATTTTTAACCACAAGCAGTCAGCTTGTGGTCTACAACCTAGTTAATTCTGTTTACTAGAAAGTTAAAATAAACCAAACAAACTTCAAGTCAAGAATCAAGGTTTAAAATGTGTTAATATCAGCCACAGATATCTAGGAAAATAAAAAATAAATTTTCTCTGAAGAAACACATTTTCAGTACAGATTTCAATGAATTCTCATACAGTCCCCAGGAATATGAGTATTTCATTTTTTTAAAAAAAAATCATAAAAACTTTTAAATCACAAAAAATGATGCATTAAATTGGGGCAACAGAGGAAAATGAAAATGAAGAAAACAGTTACAAATATAAATACTTTAGATTTGGAGATTATTTGTATACAAAAACACCAAGAACTAAAAGAAAAGTTTATTAATTAAATTAGAAACTCAATGGACATGCACAAGAGATTTAACATCAGCAAAAAGGGCATTATCTATTGGAATATAGAGTGGAAAATATTATCTAGAACACATCCAGAGAAGAGATGATATGGAGAATATAAAAGGGAGGTTAATAAAAAAAAAAAAAGGTAAGATAGAGAGTGGGTCTTAAATACACATAGTCAAAGATCCAGAAAAAGATAGGAAAGGGATGAGAAAGAGGAAATATTTGACAAGATAATAGCAAAACATTTTCCAAAGCTAAAAAGACTGTGACCTCTAGACCCAGAAAACCCAACAAATCCCAAGCAGTGCATATACAAAAAGTCACATCTAAAGAAAGAGAATGTCAAAGCAGAAATAGTCTCTTTACAGCAAAGATAAATCCTTCCAAAAGTAAAAAGAATTGGATTGAAAGTTGGCTTCCCCACAATAACCATGGAAGCCCGAGGTTTGTGCAGTGACCCAGGGGGCAGAGTGCTGTGGTTCCCTGACCTGGTTGACACACACCTTGTCCTAGTTAATCCATCAAACACTATTTAGAAGAAATTTTGTTGATGTGATTAATACTCCAAATCAGTTAACTTGGAGAGAGGGAAATTTATCCAGGTAAGCCTGACCTAATCATATACACCCTTTAAATCTGGGTCTAGAAGTCAGAGTCAAGGAAATAAAAAATTGGAAGCATGGGGCTAGAGCGGTGGCTCAGCGGTCACTGTGCATGCATGCGGGACATGCACGAGGACATGGATTCGAACCCCAGCAACACATACACAATGAAGTGTCAGAGCAATGAAAGCCACGTGAAAAACTAAATAAAATTGTAAATCAATTCTCTCTCTTTCTGTCCCTCTCTCTTTAAAACAAAAAACAAAAAACTGGAACATGAGATTCGCCATGCTATATTTTTAAAAGTGGAGAATGTCACATGGCAGGATTTTGGGCAGCCTCTAAGCACCAAGAGTAGCCTCCAAATGATGGTCTGCAAAGAAATAGGTAAAACCTCAAGGACTGAAGTTTATTAACAAGAATGAGTTTGGAAACAGGATTTCCCCCAGAGCATGCAAAAGAAAACTCAAAACTTGTCAACACCTTGACTTCAGCCTTTAAATACCAGGATCAAAGGAACCAACCAGATACACCAGGCCAGATTTGGCAGTCATAGCACTGTGAGCTGATACATGGTTGCAATGTGAGTTGCTATGTTTGTGGTAATTTGTTACACAGCAATAGCACACCAACACAAATGACTTCAATAGGCTATGACAACATGACTAGAATCCTAGAATTCTGTACTAAACAAAAATATACTTCAAAGCAAAGTCAGAATAGGCTATTCGAAACAGAAATAAGTATACCTGAAATAGTTTTAAAAGAATAAAATTTGCTAATAGTAAGCATCACAAGCATTCTTCAAATGTGTGGGATTCAAAAAGGATTGTAAAAGAAAGAAAGGAGTAAATTTGTGAATAATTTAAGCTGACGTTAACTATAGAAAAATTTTAAATGAAATCAATAATGTAATTAAAATTAGGATAATGTAACATGTATATCAGAAAAGTGAAGGTAACAAAGAGCACAATACTAACTATAATTTGATTTTAAAATAATGTGTGTAAAACTTCTAGTGGCATCTCTAAAGCATATAGATAAAATGTACAATTTATAATGGTGATGCAGGGAAATTTTTGAATGAAAAAAGGAGTAATAAATGTAAAACCAGACAAAATAAGATAAAAAGGAACATAGAAGAAGATTAAATAGAAAACAAAAAATAGAATAAAGAAAAGAAATATTAATCCACAGAAATGACATAACCATTTTGACTGAAGTAATAGTTATTAAAAATTTACATGCAGGGCTGCAGTGGTGGCTCAGCGGTTACAGCACTTGCCTGGCATGAGCGAGGATGCAGGTTCATACCCCACACTACATATACAACAAAGTGTCAGAGCAACAAAAAACACATGAAAAACTAAATAAAATTGATTCTCTCTCTCTCACTTATCCTCTCTTTTTGAAAAAAAGAAAACAGATGCATATCATTTTCCAGATAAATATCTAAAATATGAGGGTCCATAAAGGTCAAAAATAAATCAACAAAAATTACTTATCAAAAGAAAACTGGATTTGGGGTATGGTGGTGCACCCCTATAATCCCAGTGACCCTGGTGGCTAAGGCAGAAGTGTCAGAAGTTCAAGGCCAGCCTCAGCAATTTAGCAAGAATCTAAGCAACTTAGTGAGACCCAGTCTCAAAACAAAAAATAAAAAGGGCTTGGGATGAGGCTAAGTGGTTAAACACTCCTAGTACTAAAAGAAAAAAGAAAGAGGAGGGGCAGGAGGAGGAGAAGAAGAAGCAGAAAGCAAGCTGGGAGGCTATTTTAACAACAAAAATAAAAAATTGAATTAAAAGAAGTTATTAGAGATAAATATTTAGTAAATAAGGATAAAAATTTTCTTTCTTAAAATGAAATAATAATTCTGAATATATACCTGCTATAATCTGCAAAATGATGAATTTAAAATTACCATAATTTCAGTAAGAAATGAATAAATGCACATAATATTGCCAGTTTTCAATGACTTTTTAAGTAGCTTATAGAACAAGGAAAGAAAATGAAAAGGATAGAAAATTTCTAAATGCAATAGTTAACATGCTTTATCTGATGGCCATAGGGAGAATATCTTATCTTAAAACTGGATATGTACATTTATCCACAAGTTGGTGATGTACTAGACCATAAGTAAATCTTAAAATATTTCAACAAATTAGCATATAAATCCTATTCTCTGATCACAGTGCAAATACACTAGAATTCAATAACCAAGAAAATTCAATAATAAGAAAAAGTTAAAAATAAAAGAGAGTTTGTTAAGAGACATAGTGGAAAGTATTGAATAGATCAAATAAATAAATATAGATATCTATAAATTCAGCGTTCACAAAAATCTTATGAAAATCCATGGGATACTGTTAAAAAATGGTACTTTAAGGTGTAAATATAGCCATAGGTTTTTATAGGAAAAGCTGAAAATTAATGAGCTAAGGATGACAGGTTAGAGAAAAGTTAAAGAAAACCAAAGAATGCAGAATAAAGGACACAGCGAAGATAAGAGGGAAAAAATGACAAAATAGAAAAGAAGCATATGCGTAGGGAAGTCAAAGAAGATCTCTGAGAAAATGATAGACAATCGGACAATATTGTGGCAACAGTTACCAAAGAGAGAACACGTAACAAAAATTTAAAAAATGACTATAAATACTAAGACAAAGAGATTTTTAAAAATAAGGTAAAGAATGAAAATTGAAATAATATCTACAAATGACCTCAAAAAAGTATATGCTGGGGGCCGGAGTGGTGCCCGGCATGAGCAAGTACATGAGTTCAAACCCCAGCACCACGTACACAATGAAGTCTCCGAGCAATGAAGGCCACATGAAAAACTAAATAAAAATCGTTTCTCTCTCTCTCTCTCTCTCTGTCCCTCTCTTTTTTTTAAAAAAAAAAAAGTATATGACATAAGTAAAATAAATTGTAGGACAAAATGCAAATTTAAAGCAATTTAAGAACAAATTATTGATATGAAGACTCAAGGCCTATGTTTTGATTTAGTTTATATTTAATTCTATTCTAATAAAAATACCAACAGTTTTATTAGTAAATAAGCTAGTTATGTAGTTTGTATAAAAATAAGGCCATTATTTGAACTTTAAAATGGCAGATGCTTAGTTATAATGTCTCAATAACTGTGTGGTCACAGCTGTGAATAAACAGACAAATTGAAGGAATAAATTAGGAAATTCAGAGCTCCAATGCATTTTAGTATGAGAAAAAGATAAAGATGCCACTAGGGTGGTTAGATTCACACCTCACATCATATGCTAGGATAATTGTTAATGGATTAAGGATTTATAATTATTTTAAAAATGGGAACTCCTGGAAGAATTTCTTTATAAAGTGGGAGTGGAGACTTGTCATTTTAACCAAGATTCAAAATCCAGAATTTATCCAAGGAAATCTTGGAGAATGCTACCATGTGAAAAAGAACTTCTGTAGAGCAATTTGAAAAATACTAATAAAAGCACACACAAAAAGTTTAATTTAGAGCTGAGTGTGGCGGCAGACATCTGTAATCCCAGCAATTTGGGAAGCTGAGGCTTGAGGAATACAAATTCAGGCCAACCTCAGCAACCTGATGAGACCCTGTCTAAAAACCAAAAATAAAAAGGACTGGGGATACAGCTCAATGGTCCAAGCACCCATGGGTTCTATTCTGTTATGGTTTGGATGTGAAGTGAACCCCTAAAGCTCATGTGTGAGATGATGTAAGGAGGCTTAGAGGTGAAGTGATTGGGCTATGAAAGCCTTAACCCAATCAGTGGATTAATTCCCTCATTGGCATTAACTGGGTGGTGACTGAAGCAGGAGGGGTATGGCTGGAGGGAGCATGTCTTTGGGAGATACATAAATATATATTCATTCTGGTGAGTGGAGCTTCTCTGCTTACTGATTGCAATACCTTGGGCCTCTTTCCTCCACCACACTCTTCTGCTGTGGTGTTCAGCCTCACCTAGAGCCTGAAGGAATGGAACTGTCTATGGACCAAGACTCTGAAACCATGAGCCCCCCAATAAATAAACTTTTCCTTCTCTAAAATTGTTCTTGTCAGAGCTTTTAGTCACAGCAGTGAAAAAGCTGACTAAAACAAATCAATGAATTAAAACATTTTATAGTATACTTAGAAAACATATTTGTTGTCTGTATCACAGCTAATTTTGGTGATATAGAATTCCTCAATATTACTAAGAAAAAGACATAATTTGACAGATGATATTTGCAAAGATAGGATCCAATAAAGACAGGACAAATATCTTGTAAAACATATTAAAATATCCTCAATCAAGAGGGAATGGAAACTGGTATGGAATGTGGGAAATAGTATGGAATTTCCTTTAAACAATTAAAATAGAGCTGTTGGAGATGGAGCGGTGTCTCAGCAGTTATGTGCTAGTCTGGCATGCGCAAGGAGGTGTGTTTGAACCCCAGCACCACGTACACAACAAAGTGTTGGAGCAACGAAAGCCACATGAAAACTAAATAAAAATTGATTCTCTCTTTTTTTCCTCTCTCTCTCTCTCTGTCCCTTTCTCCTAAAAAAAAAAAATAGAGCTATCATTTGATCCATAAATTTCACTTCTGGGTGTATATTCATAGGAAATGAACTCAGCATGTTGAAGAAAATAGTTTCACTCAGATACTTATTGAAATATTATTGAAAAAAGCTGAAATAAGAACACTATTTTAAGTGTCCATCAATGAATGAAAAAATAAATAAAATGTGGTATGTGTACACAGTTGAATATGAGTCACCTATTAACAAGAAGAAACTTGTCATTTGCACAAAATGGACGAGCTTGGAGGACATCACGTTAAATGAAATGAGCCACGCGCAGAAAGACGAACACTGCATGATCTCACTCACCTATGGGAATCTAATAACAGAACTCATGGAAGTTAGAAAGCGGAGCAGGAGTTACCAGGGACGCAGTCAGTGCGGAGGAGAGCCGATCGGGAAGTTGTTATTCAAAGAACACAAAATTTTAGTTAAATGGGAGAAATGAGATCTAATGTGTGGTATGCTGATTATAGTTAACAACAATGTATAGTGCACTCTGAAAATGGCTGGAGATAAACCTTAAGTTTTCTCATCGCAAAATATTAGGTGTGTGTGAAGTACTGCATATGTTAATTAGCTTGATTTAGCATTTCACTATGTATGCATATTTTCAAAATATTAAATTCTGTTTACATACAATTTTTATTTATCAGTTAAAATTTTAATAATAAGAACGAAAACTGGTTATAATAGAGTGCTGTACACACTCAGAGGCATGCAAATTGAATTGGGCCATAACCGTATTATACTGAACAATTGATACCGACAGGGACAGCAAAAGATTTCATGATAGAACTGGATCTTATGATTTTCATTAATATGGCAGCTACAGGAATACTACCAGGAACAGACACAGTGGTTTGGAGTATGTTAGAAGAATTAGAGGCCCTGGCCAGTGTGAAAAGTGGTCAACTCTCATGTATTAAACCCAGCAAAGGTGTAGTAACACACAAGCGAGGGCATTCATAGAGACGTATCAGGAAGGGGGACGGAGGGGAGAGGTAAGGGTGGGAAATTAGAGTGGGCTCTACAGGGTAAATAATTTTAAGAATATATACATATTATATTGTTTCATTGGAAGCATTTTTGATTGTACTGCTAAATTTCTTTATAAAAAAAGAATTAGAGGTATTGGGGCATGATGTCATATATGTTGGATAGAAAATTGGTTGGTTAGGATGCTGGAAAGGTAGTTTTCAGTCAGATGATGTAGTCCTCTGAGTGCTATGTGGAAAAAATATATACATGTCAGACCCAAAAGTGAGTTATTGACCCTGAAAAAAAAAATGTGAACTCTAGGGTTCTAAATGCCTATTCAGTTTCGTGTATCTGTGGGCATAACAGTAGACAATTTATAAACAGGGCTTTTGTTATTATTGTAATGAAAGCAAAACGCAGATGGTTAAGGCCAGCAGACACTGATGATGACCATCCCAAATTCACACATGATGACTTTTAATGCCTCACGTCTCTGTATCTCTCAATTTAAGAGTTTTTCCTAGTGCTATAAGAATCTGCACGGTTCACACACAGTACAAAGTGAGGTTTAATGCCCACAGGGCAAATTTCAACAGATAAAAGACAGACACAGGAAGCAGCAGATAAATGTTCCATTTCCCCATTCATTAAGGAAAAATTCTGAGGTACATTTTAAATGATTTTTTGAGACCATCTCCAGTGGGATTCTATCCAGTTGCACATGGTATTAATCCATCCATTAATGTAGAATGTATTGATTTTGTTCCCTTCCGTCTCACTTCCCCATTCCATCACTTCTAGTTCCTGAGAGCATTTCCAAATAAATTATGTGCACACCCCCACATACACACACAAATTGGATGCAGGGAAGAGGAGCAATGGAAGTAACTTCAGGTAAAGTCCCGAGCTCGGGAGATGTATGCCCCATGTTTTTTCCGTCGAGCGTACATGCTTATTTGTAGTGCCTGTCTGTGTCCTTATGGGATTTTGAAGACATGGGTTCTTCCTCACTACTCCAGGACCAAGCTCAGTGTGCACACTAACACAGGAGTCAATGAAGTGCATCAAACATGAAGGATGTGCCTTTAGAAGTATTGTCTTGGGTAGTACACAACCAAACATGTATGCATACAACATGTGAATGCTCACCCTGAAAATCCTCTTACGAATCATTAAGGAAAATGCAAAACAAAAACAACACCACCTAACAAGAGGTGGGCAGAGGACAGGAGCAAACACTTAAAAGGAAAATTCCCAATAAACATTTGAAATGGTGTTTGATCTCATTAGTAATCAGGGAATTGAAAATTAAAACTATGGGGCTGGGGCAGTGGCTCAGCGATTACAGTGCTTGCCTGGCATGCGCGAGGACCCGGGTTCAAACCCCAGCACCACGTGCGCAATGAAGCGTCTGGGCAATGAAAGCCATGTGAAAAACTCAATAAAATTGATTCTCTCTTTTAAAAAAGAAAATCAAAACCATAAGAAGATTCCATGTTGCATTGTTAGCTTGGCCAAAGTAAAGCTTGATAAGTATTTGTCAGGTTGTGACACCCCAGGAGCACTATGATAGGAGTGCAAATTAGTACATCTACTTAAATAATTTTATGTCAAAAGTAAAGTCAATAATACTATACCTTATAATTTAGCAATTCTATTTTTGGTGTAAACCATTACCTATGAAAATCAGGATATATTCTAGAATGCTTGTTACAGCACAGATTATAAAAATCAAATAACAAAAATATTGTAAGATAATGAGATTCAGCAGTAGGAAAATGGGGGGTCTGAAAATGATGCAGAATAGTTCAAACCTTCTGAATGGGCAATGTTTTAGAAGACATCTGACTGTCCTCCACAGGGGAGTGAGGCCATAGGACCAAAGTTAAAAGAACATGTTCCATCCTCATATCATACTCAGGTAAATTGACATTTCTCAGCATCCACAAGTTGGCTTCCACGGCCTGTGCTGGTAGTTAGTCCTGTATGAAACAAGGTCAGGAAAGGAGGCATGGGATACACACACATGTGCTCATAAGATGGAGTGAGGAGGACAGGGGACACACTGTGGGGACCAAAAGCCAACTGGCTGTCCTCCTGAGTCTCCGGGATTTTGGTGCACACAGGGAAGGAATTCGGAAATTCTCAATTTAAATCTAGTCTTCCAGTTCCTCGAAGGAATATTTGCTCAGAAAGTAGGATAAGGAGTTTTAAATATTTACAATCTACAGATCGTAAATATTTGGTTATAAGATGGAGACTTCCATTTATACCCTTGCCCTAGGCCCTGCAAAGAGAAACAGACTGGATTGTAGAAACCTAAAGGAAAAGTTCAACAGAGAACTAGAAGAAAGTTTATTTTAATTATTCTATATGATGCAAAGCACATATTTGTCATATTTGTGGAATAAGTTTAAATATATAAATAGTAGACAATGATCATAGAAAGAATAAAAAAAAATCACAACCCAAAATTCAGATGTTCTCACCTCTCTAGTTATCCCTCCAATCTTTTTTTTCAAAAACCTTGAGAAACTTAGACATAGCTGAGTAATGACATGTGAAAATAATTGCTGTCTATTATCTATAAAGCTTTTATTTTATATGACTTTGTACTGAAATTTCTTCATATTCAATTTCAATGGATTAAAATATGAGTAATTAGCAAATCAAAGAATGTGAACTAGAGTTAAGAAGGTACCCAGACTCCATTTTGCCAATTTTTTGAATTTTCACAATAATATAAACTTTAAAATTTCCCTCTACAGCTTTTGTTGCGAGAGTCTTTTTTTAAGGAGGTGAAAGGTGAATGTGTTTCCATATGAATCTGTTTAATCATCATCAATGTCATTCTAAATTTCAGACAATGTTCTAGAAAAAAATACTGCAAAATGGTTTTCCAAATTCTCAGAATATGAAAACCATCAATCAATCTAGACTATATGAGACCTAAGAACAAATAAATGGCAAAAAGTTGACAAATATGGTGGAGCTTTTGTCAAAATAAACCCAAGAGAAAGCAACAGGGAAATAATATATGTTTCAGCACTGGAGGAATTTATAAAAATCATATATTGATAATCCAGTGCCTAGCACTTCCTTTTGATTCTCTTTTCACCTAGAGTAGAAGTTTATTATTGCAGAGCCCAACATATAAAATAGTCCTGATACTTGGTAGATGCTCTGCAGTACACACATGTTGGATAAATCTCAATTAAATAATGAACCCAATGAAGGGATGGAGAAATGAACAAATAGATTTTATTTCTTAATAGGTTCCCTTGCTGGGCTGTATTTACTAGTCTTTTACTTATTTTAGGCTATGAGATCATTAACTAATGCTTCTGAAAGCAGCAGATTTTCTCCCTCCATGTTTGCTTTGAAGCTTCTTTTCCTCTTTTTCCATGTAGAGTACTTTGATATACAAAATTTTGGAGCATTTAAAAAAGTAAAATATCAGGGCCGGAGCAGTGGCTTGGTGGTTACAGTGCTTGGCTGGGATGCACGAGTACGCGGGTTCAAACCCCAGCACCCATGTACACAGCTAAGTGTCAGAGCAATGAAAGCCATGTGAAAAACTCAATAAAAAATTGATTCTTTCTCTCTCTCTCTCTCTCTCTGTCCTTCTTTCTTAAAAAAAAAAAAGTAAAATATCAACTTAGAGAACTTAGGCATAGCCACTACTACATATCTCCTTTTAAAATGAAACTGGTGTCTTAAATAGATCTTTTTTGTAGAATTGTCTTGCTTGATCTCTTGTTCCCAATACTTCTTTTTAGTATACCCAATATGCATCAAGTTTCATCACAGAAGGATAAATCACAACTTTAAATGCTTTTAATAGAGCAGCATACTAGTGTGTCTGGAAGTGGACTACATAACACGTAGTCTGCTTTACTTTTTAATTGCTCTTATTCTGAGTTGAGTGTTCTTCTGAAGTGTTATGCTGTTTGCCAAGACCTGAAGGTGAAGAGGAAAAATAGCAAGAAGCTCCTTGAGAAAGAACAGAGGAGACGATAACTAAAAGGGAAATCAAATCTAAGAATAGCACAGGAAAAGAAAAACAATTATGAAGTTATTAGCATTTCAGTACTACGAGTCGACATTTTAAAAGAACAGTGAACACTCCAGACTTCTGTAAATAAATGCTTAACAACAGTATCCCATTCTCACAGACCTGAAATATGGGGTAAGTAATTAACCTTCAGGTTGTCAGAACTAATACCCAGGAATCATCACTGTGTCCCCAGTGGTATAAACCCCGAAGGAAAACATAATTCTTGTTGCTGTCACTCTCATCAGTAGCCCCCGATCATATACAGGAAGAAAGTTTTTCTTTTTGTTGTTTCTTTTTTAATGCAGAAAACTGCCTATGAAATTTATTTTTTCACAATAACATGCCAGCTGAAATGTCTTCTGAAGGACATTTGAGAGTCCACACTTAGGTATCATATTAACGAAATTCAATTCATACATTTTACTGATCAGTTGAGACATTTTCTAAATTCTTGTGGTTGGCTGACATATATTCAAAATAATTATTATAAAATGCTTAGGTATACCAAAGTGATAACTAATTTTCAACATCTAGGAAATATGAATTTTCAAGCATCAATTAAATCATATTTCATATGATTTAAAAAAAAAACTCATGAGTCCTCAAATCATCTTTATAAGACTGTTCTCCACCGTTCACATGAAGGAGGTTGAATAAAGGACATCCCACCACTTATTGGGAATAAAACATCACTGGGCAAGACACTTTATGACATTTCTGTTGTTTCCTTAATATATATATACAATCGATGAGGTGAATATTTTCCTCTACAAACTTCATGAATTTTCTCATTTTCTCCATTTTATGTAATTTTCAATCCAATCGAAATCCTTCTATAGAAATATGCTGCTTTTAGTTACACTGATTGCTGGGGAATCCTATGGCTTTGTCTTACCCATTAACATATTCATAGTGATTAAGCTAAAATAAATCAGCACAAAAATAAAAAGCCTTATTTCTTAGGGCCAACGTGTCTACCTCCCAGAATCAATAATATATTATTAGTGTGTCTAACTTGCTTTCTGCCTAAATACTGGTTCTGTTACTTCTTTTCAAAGAGCATAAGAAAGATTTGTTGTTCATTTTGCACTAAAATATTTAAGTCTAGCACTGGTTCTTTTATCAAGTTACATTCCCATTTTAAGACACTTCAGACACAGTGACCCCACCAAAAGACATAGGAACACAATAGAAAGTGAAGGTTTAGTAATAAATGCAATATGAAAAAAAATTTAAGATTTTAGATAACAAGCAACATTTTTAAAATTTTATTTCTTCTTTGGAAGAAACAAGAGCCACATATTCGATTCGAAAATCATTTGAGGGTAAGAAAAGGCTTGTTTTATCTTGCCTGAGTAATAGATTTTTTTTCTTTTGCTGAATTCTCTGCGTGAATAACAAGAGTGGCAGCCATTTTCTCCCAGCTCAACATCAAAACGCCTTTCATCTGCTGTCTAAATGCAAACAAAGCAAACCTTCCACCAGGCCTTTCTTTCCAGATAAATTAAAACTCTCATGTCCTGGGGCCTAAATCAAGCCTACAGGCCTTCCCTAGATAAATCCGCTCTCAACCTGAAATCTTCTTGCCACACGTGCTCCTTGTAAGATAATTTTGCAGTAGCTAATCAATAATGCAACAGTAAATTGCATTTAAATAAACATTAGCAGCCCCTCTTAATGAATAAAACCTCATCTGCAATTTGTCAAAGTCAGAAATACTGGACTCTTTTGATATTCATTAGAATATTGGAAATTGGAGCTTTGACAGGTTTTATGTACATTGCAATTACCATTGTGCGTGTGTGTGTGTGTGTGTGTGTACATGCTAAAAAGGGCTTACTTTTATACATTCTGACTGAATATAGTAGAATATACAGCCGGTTTCTTGACTGAAATTCATATGTCTGCTACCACTCTGGGTAAAAATATATGGAGATAATCCTGCTTTCCATTGCAAATTATGAGGCAACCAAGTTGTATGTATCTAATTTGAATTTTCTGACTTTAGATGAAAAAAAGTAGAAATCTTTATTCTGAAATGATGAGGAAGAGAAGAAAACTATTTGATTTGATATTGTATATATCATTATTTTTGTATTTTGCTGAAAATGTAATGATTATTAAGGAATTCTGAAAAAATTATAGAAGTTAAAAATCATTGAGTTTCAGGCCTACTATTTAAAATTTATGAAAATCCTTTCCAAAAATATGTATTTTAATATAGATCAATAAGTGTAATCCCTGACATTCATTTCTATTATTCTATTTTTAATGCTCATTTTAGGCAAGTGATTATTCAAAAAGTGTCTTAAACAGGACCAAACAAAATATTAAGGCATGTTTGAGCTATACTATATGAGAAAGAACCAAAGATTATTTCTAATTCTTATCGTATTTTGAGATATTCTGTAATTTAAATAAAACCCAACTTGATATCATTTTCTGGATTCTAAATATATTTTAGAGGTCTACATTAGAACACTAGCTTATAATCAAAATGAGCACTATTGTAAAATTATAGAAATAAATGATGCTTTCTATTTTATAGTAATTCTGAAATAATTAGTGTAGAAATAAAATAGAATAATATCATAAGTATTTGCTTGAAGAAGGAAGCTATTTTTTGGAAACATGATTAGAATAATATCATCTTTAACTTATATATGCTGTATATAATGTCATGAGAGTCAAAAAAGGAACTATCACTATTTCATAGATGGAAAATGTAAGTGTCAAAGGACAGCCAATCCGTCAGGGCTGCACCCATACACCTGTCTGCAAAGAACAAGGTCAGTTCCTGGACCATATCCCAGATCACATGCCACATGGACATTCAAACATGTGACCAAAACAGGCTGGCAAAAAAAGGAAAAAAATTAAAGTTAAACCAGAAACAAAGAAAAATCAGTCTAGTCATTTAAACCCCTTAAAAAGCACCCTTTGAAACATTCATCGTTTCATACAACTAATCATTGGGAAGGATAACTCTAAACAATTTAGTTTAAATATGAGACAGTATAATTTGTTAGCCTTTCTATCTGCCTCAACTCACAGTGACTGGTATTCTCATGTCCACCACAGAGACTCAGTGGTATTAGATATGCCAGGCATCAGGAGGCATGCTTATTGCAAGTTCATAGCATCAAGAGAACTTCTGCTAATGCTTACTTTACACAAAACTTAAAAGTTGATGGAGATGGAAAAATCAAGAAAACTTACATAGGTAAGTGGTTGTGAACAAGAAACTATTTGGGTCTCATTCCAATTGATGGTAGTGTCCTTATCTTGTAGAGAACAAAAATATGGAATAATGCCACACCACAAAGATGTGAATCTCCATTCAAGACTATACTAAAATACTTTAGACACTATAACCTTAATGAGGGACAAAATAGTGGTTAAGAATATCCTGACTCTTGATTATCAAAGATGAAAGCAATTTTCAGTCAAAAACATACAAATTTAATATTCTTTTTAAATTAAAAGTTTTAAATATAAGAGCTAAATCTTTTAGAGGGAAATATAAATCTTTGCAACCTTGAGCTAGGTTGGTTTCTTAGATATGACAACAAAAGCACAAACAATAAAGAAAAAATAGGTAAATTTGAACTTATCAAATTAAAAATAGATACGATCCAGAAAATGAAAAGACAGCTCATAAAAAAGAAGAAAATATTTGCATGCCATATATCTTACAAAGGACTCAAAACAGGTTGGGGACATATATATAGCTCAGTGGTAGAGTGTTTGCCTAGTATGCCAAGGGCCTGGTTTTGATCCCTAGTGAGGTAAAAAAAAAAGATTTTAAAACAGGAAGGGACTCCTAACCCAACTATTTAAAGAATTCTTAAAGCTCAGCAATAAAAACATAAGCCAATTAAAACATGAATAACAGATTTGGATAGATATTTCTACAAAGAAGTAATACAACTGATCAATAAGCAAATGAAAGGAAACAACCTCATTTTTCTTTGGGTGAATATACAACTTTCCCTTCATACCCATTTCACTGAAATTAAAAGGAAGAATAATAACAAGCGTTGGCAAGGATGTAGGGACATTGAAACCCTTATATGAACATAAAACAGTGCAGCTGCTGTGAACTTATTTGACAGTTCTTCAAAGAGTTAAATAATTATCATATGGCCCAGAAATTCTACTCCTACATATATATCCTAGAGAAATGAAAATGTGCCCATAGGAAAACACTGCACTCACATGCTCATACGAGCATTATTCATGATAGCCAGAAAGTAGAAACAACCCAATGTCTGTTAACTGATGAACAGATAAATGCAATGTAATGTATCCATACTATGGGATATTAGTCAACCATAAAAAGAAATGAAGTACTGAATATGAATGAACTTTGAATACATTATACTTAAGTGAATAAAATCAGTCACACAAACAGAAGAAGCTATACTGTATGATTCCATCCATATCAACCATCCAGAATAAGCACATCTATGCAGATGTAAAGTAGTTAGTGGCTTTCAAAGGCTGGTTGAAAGGAGAATGACCAATTTGTACTGACTCTTTAGGTGAAGAACATATTCTAAATTCAGATCACATTCTAATATCAATCATGTAATGATTGAACAACTTGTAAATATCTTAAACCCCACTGAATTGTAGATTTATTACAGGTGAATTTATAGTATGTAAATGATATCTCAATAAAGATGTTATTAAACATACACACAGAGAAGCTTAATTGAGATCAGACTGAAATTTGTTAGACACTCCGCTTTGTATTCACCAGCTGGGTTACTTTGGGGGTGGTGGCTTTTATTAGTAGTGAATCTAAAACCCATAGGGACCTGGATAATTGTAAGTATTTAATAAATAAGAACACTGCAGTTAAGCACAAGGACTTGAGGACTGAACTGAACGAATCCATCCACACCACTAAAAGCTGTCAGTCCATGGCCTAGTTATTAATGTGTGGAATATTTCTCATCTATAAGACAATAATAATGATATTATGTCCCTTGTCCATGTTGTCATGAGTTCTAATTGAGTTGATGCAATTAAAACACCAGCAGTATTTGAGATATTTAAGACATCAGTATGTGAATGCCAGAGGGGTGATAGTTTCTCAAAATCCTGTGTCTATCAGGATCATTAATTTGAAATAATCAGTGTAAGATTGCAATGTCTGATCTGTTTGGAAGACTTTTAGGTAGAGAAATTAGAAAGTCATATTAACTGTGCCTATACATAAGTAAGGGATAAATATGGTTTGGTGAAAGTCATTGACAAAGTCCCTCTTTGGAGGGCATGTTTACATGGAAAATAGCAAAGGCCCACTGCACAGCTAGGAAAAAGTTTGATTCAGGCACTGAAAATCAATTTGAGTTTGAAATAATTATTTTATAATTATGTTTAAAATACTAGAATCCCCTTAAAGTAGCAATTTAGTCTTGGAAGCTAACTGCCTAGCTCATTGCAAGTGCTTGATAAAAATGTCTTCTAAATGTTAAATAGTTATGTACAAGTAATTTTTCAAAATCATATAACTTGTTTAATTTCTCAGTATCATATAAAGCTTGTCTCTGTGCTTCGGCAAGACCATTTTGATAATTTCTTAATAGATTACAAAATATTCTCATTATATATACATATATTTGCAAATTTTTGTGATAAAATATTTTATTCATATGTACACATATATGATACAAGTATACCACCTAGGTGGTATATTTTATTCATATATCTTTGAATAAAACATTTTTATTTAGTCATTTATCCTAATGATGACAAAAAGTACAGGAAGGAAAAAATGTTTTTGAAGGACACATGATTTACAAATGCCAGAATCAGGAATCAACCGGCATCTCTCACTTCCTCGATAAAACGCCTCACTTTTGCACCAGTGGATCCCACACTTGTAATAAAAGAAACGACTATGACAAAGCACAACAGCATCATGAACCTCCCACCACAGGATGGAAATTATCTTTTTACTGTCTGCTGTGATAGAACAAAGACAAAATGCTGTACACGTTTCTAACTAAATAACAGAGTCTCCAAAGATTAATAAGTTTTTCAAGAATGAACATTTCAATGGCAGTGCATATGCCACAGTTGAGACAAGGGAGAAGTTTTTAAAGGCAAAATGAGGAAGATTACGTACATTATTTTGAAACAATAATGCTTGGTTCCAAGAATCAATAGCAAGGGTGGCATCAATTTAAGTTAGAGTAGTTATTAGATGATCTTGCAGAAAAAGTTTGTTTAAGTGTGCGGTGGTCTTTGTGCAGCCTTATTGTTCTGGCAGATTCTTTTGTAGTAGTTCTTGTTATCAAACACACATGAATGAGTGAGATTCCCGCTTCCATAAACTCCGGGCTTTGTTTGTTGTTGCTGCTGCTGTTGTTGTTGTTAGGGTTTCACAAAAACAACAACAACAACAACAACTCTGTTTTTATTCTGACACCTTTCACAAAGGTCAGTAGTTCCATTCAATTTTATTTTGATTAACCACACCAATATCTATGTATGTTTGAAAAATCTAATGTGCAATTAACTGATCAGAGCAGATCGGTATGGTGGCAGCCCATTCAAAACTCTTCAGAATTCTCTGGTGGTGCTTCCATTCATTTTTTGTGTCATGGAACATATTTGAGTTTTGGTCTGCTTTATTTGAGGGACCATAATCAGTTATCCTTGAAATAGTTCAAGCAGAAAGGTAGTTTAGGATACTGCTTTTAATCACCAAATATGAATTCTTAAATGTTTTAAGAACTCACAGGTCCAGGCTGGTTGAGGGAAGCCTAAAATGAGGTCAGAATACAGCATTTGCCTTAGAATTTACATTATGCATGTCTACCTGTGCCCCCAAATTGGCTCCCAACCTAGAGGATTAACTGTGAGAAGTTCAATAGAATAGGAAAAAAGACACCAGTGAAGAATGCACCATAATAGGTGAATCAATTGTCTTTAAAGTTATGAGTTTTGCATAGACAGCCTGTTCTTACAGGTGAGAAAGCAGTGCTGATGAGATTCAGTAGTTTTCCCAGAATGACGCAAGTCATGAAGTGCATGCAGAACGAAGATTCTAAGCAATCTAAGCATGCCTGACTCTAAATCTCATGGTCTTTCTACTATACCATGCTGCTTTGCAATAATTCCACCCATAGGGGAACAAATAAGGCCATTTCTGAAATACATCTACAAGTCAGCAATATGGTAGCCAACCTAAAGTCACAGATGGGTAACTTTGATAAAGGTGTGTAAATGATTTTTCCCATAGCAAAGGAAAGAATTCTCTGATTAGTGTCAAAGATATATTATGGAACCCACCTGAGAGGTGAAGACCAAGTTGGGTCACTGAACGTCTTGGATGGACTCAACTTGGAACCTGCAGTTTTCCCAACTATGAAATGAGAATCACCAAATGAAACTTTAGACTCAAATTTTTACTAGGTAATTTGGAAAAGCTTTCCCATATGAAATTCCACCAATGTCTGTAAGAACCATAAGGAGAAATGCAAAGTAACAAAAGGAAGATTAAAATGACCTCCATTTGTAAAAGGGCAACACTTTAAAATTTGGCTTAAAGGTAAGGACTTTCTGTTCTAGGGTGTTATTAATTTTTCATTTAAACTAAGCTGCTTTATTCTTCCCATACAAATTGAAATCATGATATATTTAATGCAGTTAAATTACCAAGAAGAAAATAAAAAATTTAACCAACAAGATTATATACTTATTGATCTGACCAATAAATAATTGTTTCTGAAAATGTTTATATTATACCTAGAAATATAAATTTTGAAGTTTAATATCTGTAACAGAAGAAACTGAAAAGATATAAAAATAATGATTAATTGTATTCAACTCCCAAAAGAGTCAGTACTTTATAATTTTGGTTTCTGTAGAAATTGAATCAATAGAAAATAATCTCAGGAATAACTAAAAGACTAGTAATTGTGTAGGTAGTCCCAGAAGAGCAGTCTATGTAAATCTATCTTGAATAAGTTAACTTTATCATCTTTCCAAATCTTTTTATAGGGATAAGAGTGTTATGTTACTGTTTTGGGTTTTGTTGTTGCTGATGTTGTTTACTTGTTTCATGAACGAATTTGCTAATTATTTCTGTCTAAAAATTACTACATATAATAATTTTAGTCGCACTTAGGGCAGGCTATTAACAAATCAACATTGCTCTTAAATGACGAGACAAATGGCTTATGCATAGAAAGAATCCATGCTCACATAAAATATATTCAAATATAATATCAGTATATCATCTGTAAAATAGTATTAAGTACCATAATGAGACTTTACTAAGATTCAGATAATTTTCCAAACATACAGAGTTTCTAAGAGCACCAAGTATTCATATAACTATCAGTTTATTTAATTTTCCAAACATCTTGGTGAATTCATCTAAATCCCACCTAAGGCAGATGATGTATTTTCTTGCCTATATTTCCTTATTCTAAATGTTAAAACCCTTCTGTGGGTGGGGAGTAGGTATTTGTTGACCACAGTTCCCAGAAGAAAGTGAAACAATCTCTTTGAGATTCTCACTGGAGCCTCCAGGGAACAACTGGAGAGACTCCACCATGAAATGGAGCAGGACAGCTGGCAGGCTCTCTCTTCCCTTTTGTTGATTTTTTCCCCCTTGCAGCATGATATCCCCCTCCCCCACATCATCCTTTCTTTGAAATCCTTTCTAATCTTTTTTTTTTTCCAATACCAGCCTCTATGGTAGGACAGAACTTCTTTCCTCCAACCATTAGCACCAATAAGAGTCAAGAATACTGCTTTCCAGCTCTTTAAAAAAATCTAACCACTTAGGTTTTGCACCCCAGTTGTCATGGACTCCTCTGACAAGTTTGGTGGGCTTTCTCCAAATTCTTTTCATTACTCCCAAGCTGCTCTTTCTTCCGTTTCACCTTAAAATTGCAAGATAGTTAAGTATGGAATTTAGGAAGTAAAAAGGATGAATGGAAGCATATTTTTAAATAAGAAATCAAGTAACTTCCTTGGGATGTATTCTAAATTAATTCAATAATCAGTTTTAAAAAAGGGAGAAAATTTATGGCAATTCAGTTGAAATTTTTTCCCCATTTTCTAATGGAAACTGAGTACAAAATCTTATGAGTCATTCTCATTTTAGATGAATGAGGATCACATTTCATCATTTGTTTTGCTAGTAAAAGTGTATCTTTGTGATAACATGTGTTTCCTTTAGGGTTAGGGCTACTTATTTATTTATGCAGGGTCTCTTGGTATATGTGGGACTTTTTTTTCAAGGATTATCTTGAATATTAATGATGAAAAACCAAAATCAAAAACAACAAGCACATGGATTGATGCCCTTTCTTCAAGCAAAATTAGGCAAGGCTATTGTATTTTCTTATTAGCTACAAAGGTTTTGGGAGTAGAAGAAAAACTACGATGAAAGAACATTTAGTAAGAATGGCTTGACATTTGACCAACTTTTTCACCGCACCAGACCTGCTTCTTGAGAGGAGAAGAAAGGGAGTTGGATAAAATGATTCTTCATGTCTATATCTGATTAGAAACAAGACTCATCATAAGCATTAGGAATGTTCCCTTCTATTATTTGGTCTCAATATGAATATGAAATTCTGTTTTCATATGTAATTAAAGTAGCATTTGAAATGATCTTCCACAACACTTGGATGATAATACACTTAAATCTTACAGATTTGAAATTTCTAGAGGAGTTCAAATAAGTTTTCAGCTTCAAGGAAGCTTATAGATATTTCCAAGAGGAAATCTGGACAGAGGATTCATTGGTTTCCCCTGGCTGTTAGAGATAGATCACCGCTCACCTCTCAGGGTGCTGTCTCTTACCTAGGTGAGATGGAGAATCACAGATCTGCATTAGAATGGCCTACAAAAAAGCCTTTCGCCATCCTATTAGGACGGATGTCTTTGGAATTAGACTCTTCGAACAAAGACGTATTTCCTAATTTATTCATGGCTTTTTCAAAAAGAAGGAAAGAAATGATAAACCTTTAGATGGTAGAGAGGATTCAAAATTATTTCAAACCAGATTTTTATTTTTGTCTTTAATAATGATTTCTCCTTGAGCCATAAGCTTTAGTGTGTCTAGGATGTCCTGAGGTTACCAGGATACAAAATTTACTCTAAGCCAATTAGAATTCCCCATCCTGATTAACTGAAAGAGGTCAGATACTAATAACCTCCTCTATGGAGTTCTACAAAAATCTTAAGATTAATAAATAAATGTGTCAATTTCTACAGAATGATGACTTTACTTATCTTATCAAGTAAATTTAGTAAACTTCCTATAGGAAAAGGATGGCAAAAATGATGTTTACTAAAACACAGAATGATAATGCAAAGTGCCAGGGAAATGTTTCTTTGTTCTCTTAAGTTTCAATGTATTTGTTATTAATATAAAGGAATATATGAGAAATGTTCTTTTATAAGGTTAAGTTAAAATTCCTAAATTATCTATGAAATTAATATCATGATAAGTTTGTATAGTTTTGTATAGGTTGTCAAAAACATAATATTTCATATAGTATACAACCTAAATGTAAGTTACTAATATGATTAAAAATGCACCATGCTTAGAGAATACTTTTGCAAACACACAAATGAGACCACGAACTCATAGCCCCACAACTTGCGTCTGCCTGCATTCTATACATACATGTAGATGGGTTGCTAAATTAAATTGCATTCTTCATTGCTTCCTTCCCCTCCCCCCATCCTCTGTCTCCCTTCTGCATTGGTTTCTTAGAGGATGAACCAATTCTGATTGGGAATTTGGAATTCTATTAGTACCAGCACCCACCCAAGAGCAGGACGGACACATCAGTGAAGGAAAAAAAGAAAAAAAAAAAAAAGAAAAACAATCTACAAAGGTACTTCTTGAAATAAGGGAGCTATGCCCTTTTTGTGAATATGAATGGTGTCATGGATGATATGTTTTGGCCAGCAACCAAATACAAGGTGATGTAATGAGTTCCTGTCTCTACTCTTGTAGTGATGTCATTCGGAAGGAAAAGTGCCTCGTCAGCTCTCCTGCAGTCTCAGGGTTTATGACATCAGCAGAGGGCCTCAAGTAATTTATAGCATTGTGTTTACTCTGGACCATGTGATATGTATTAATACATGCAGCAGCAGCTGTCTCTTTTGCAAGAGAAGTGTGCTCACACGAGCTCTCTCACCCAAACTGAGAACATAAGCACACTCTAATAGCAGAAGAGGCAGCTGCTGCTGCATGAATTAATACATTATAAGTTACTCTCTTATTTGTTATTCGTGTTTAAATCCTACTCTATTTTAAAAATAAAAATACTTAAGATTTTTAAAAGAAGTAAAACTTCTACAGAGAGTTCATAAATTGGCAGATACCATGGAGTAAATTATGTCAGTTTTATAATATTTTTAGGGATCAATTCATTTGCATATCAAAATAAAAAATTTAAGTATTTATTATTTTCAGAAGCTGAGGCATCTGGTGTCTTTGAAATGCTCCAAGCAGTAAAAAAGAAGAAAAGGAGTTTCCTATTTCAAGTTGTGATACAAGGCTGAGAATGGACTTGTTCAATTGTTTATATATAATGTCAGAAATAGAAATCAGCATTCATATTTAACTTATTCCAACCACCTTTTAGATGCACAAAAACTATTTTGTAAATAAATATAAAGTTGATTTTAATGTACCCATGAGGTACAAATAGTTAAATTTAACAATCATTCTTGAAAGTATTCTAACAATTAAGAAATTGAGTGATTCCTGACAGAGTATAACAATGACAGTGTAACCAAAAGGGTTAAAGAATTTTTTTGTATATTAAACTAATAATGTAGCTCACCTAGATCTATACAGATCACACACACACACACACATACACACACACACATATATAGAAATATATATATATGGATATATGCAGACATATAAAGCAACGTGGTGAAATCTAGCTTCTAAATCACTGATATACTTCAAATGACATAGTTTTGTTTTGTCTGGGGTTGGTTTAGTTTAGTTTATTGGCAGTTCATTTGTTGTTTTAATAAACAGTGTCTTAGAAAGCTGATAGAGAAATTCTTTTTTTTTGGACAAATGGAGAGTTGGTTCCATTTCCTTGATTCCTTTCAACTCCGTTTTATAATTTCCTGTTCTTCTCAGTGCTAAGGTTACATTTCCATTTTGTAAATATTGTACTGTGTAAATCTTATACTTCTAATTTTATGCATTATTTTATCATTGTAAAATATCTGCAAATTAGTTTTCTGTTTATCTAGGAAGCTTAAGTATTTAATATATTTTTTAATGTTATGCTAGCTCTGTTAACAATATGGCTCATTATTTAATTCAGAAAGAATTTAAAAGGTGTGAGATTTGTAACAGAAAGTGCTATAGTGATTTGCATTGACCTAATTAGTTCATTTACATGTTGACCTTTAATACCAGTGGAGTTTTGTAAACCCAACTTGTGGTAGTAACTGTTCCACAAATGAGATCTTAGAGAAGGGAATATAAAAAATAGAATAAGATCAACAAAGAAATACTGGTCAACTAAGGGGAAAGCAAAATTAAAATTATGTAATGTCTTCTCAATGAATTATATAAAACCATTTTAGAAGATGATATGTTTCAAAAACATTTTCAGAACAGCTATTTAGCCAGCTGGACATTTCAAATTGCTTATTTTAAAGCAGTAATGGGGAAAAAAAAGTATTCTAACATTTGAATTACTAGAATTTCATGACTATAAGATCACATCCACATTTTCTGATAAGCTCTCTGAATCTACCATGCTCTCATAGATTCTATAATGATTACGTAAAATTTACAATCTTCAATCAATTTTAAATATGCATGCCTTTTAAAAAGTGGTACGAACTTGTATCATTGAAAAACACTGAAATTTTTCAGTAGATCCAGATAAAAATTAATGCACGGTCATAAAAGTTTAAGTCTGAAGTACCAGAAATGGTTATATGAAGTCACTTTTCAAACTGTGTGCTCTTCCACTCTCCCTTTCTCTGTCAATAGTTCACTTATCTACCATATTTATCCTCCTTAGTCTCCTGTGGCTCCTGCTCTTTGGGTCTACTCTCTTATTGGGACCCTTAACCCAAGGAATTGCCCTCCACACACATTTGCAACAACGGACTTTTCACAAAATGCTCTTCCAGTTTTCCTAGGTTGTTGCTCATCCGCAGGGACTGTCTTGATCCCCTCATGGCCATCTCAAATGGAGGCTGTTTTTCTCTTACTCTGCTTGTTGCATAACCTTTTGAGAGATGAGCAGTAACACAGGAAAGAGTAGTTAGAATTTTTATTACTGCCTCCAACCAATCACACTGCCTCCTTCATAAAAATATAAATCTGATCGATGATTAAACGATTGTGGATATATGACACTCTACTACTCCTTGTCATTATCACATGCTGTCTCCCCAGCTACTTTGCGGATTATATTGAAGACCTTAAAAATTATCTCAGTCTTTCTCTGAAGTTCTCCTTTTGGTCAACTTATGAGTCTATGAGCACCTTTTAAAAATCTAGAATGCATTCCTTGACCTCCTCAATTTTAACGCTTTTTTGCCTTACCGCATTTCAACTACCCACCCTCATAGCCTTACACTGGAATTTGTCAACACTTTGAAGTGCTTTATGCCTGAAATCTTAAGCTCTGGTGACAACTACACAGCCCACAATATTGCAGGCTCTTCAAGTTCTAGCTAACACTGTTCCTGTGGCTTTAGCTGTGAATTTGGTTTAATTTCTCCCCTCAGTTCTAATATTTGGGTGCCTTTTAACCTAGAGGTTCCATGAGTACTCTAAATGTGGAAGAATACCAATGAAATTCTATTTGACATGATACTTCAAAGAATGAATTTTCTCTAGAAGTCAGCTCCTGGTTTTGTTTTTTTTTTAAGAGAGAGGGACAGTGAGAGAGAGAAAGAGAAAGACAGAATCAACTTTATTTAGTTTTTCATGTGGCTTTTGTTGCTCAGACACTTTTTTGGTATACGTGATGCTGGGGTTTGAACCCACATCCTAGCACATTCCAGTCAAGCACCATAACTTCTGAACCACCACTCCAGCCCCCAGCTCCTGCTTTTGATATTCATATTTCTATAATGACATAACCATTCCATTAGTTACAAAACTTTGTGTTCATCTTTGATTCTTCTCTTCTTTTTTTGAAACACCTCTTGAACTCATCTAGTTTTTTCAGTGCTGCTGTTACTACTATGGTTCCTAATTATCACCATTTAAGTAGAGGGAAGCTACTTGAATAAACCTCTTTGTTTGTTTTCAATCATTATAACGAAGGGCTGGGGGCATAGCTCAGAGGTAGCATGTGCATGGCCATGTTCAATCTCTAACCCAACAAAAAGAAAAAAAAATCATTATAATGAAATACCTGAGTTAGTCATACAACCTAAGGCATTTATAGAGATGTATTGGGAAGGGCGGGAATGGATAAGGGTGGGCAATTGTGGGGAGGATCTTGGGGGTAAATCTAATTTTCAGAATATATATATATATATATATATATATATATATATTATATTATTTTGTTAGAAGCTTGTTTGATTGTTCAACAAATACATTTCTGAATAAAATTTAAAAAAAAACAAAAGAACAAAGGTTTATTTTGGCTCTTGTTTTGAAGGTTTCATTCCAGGATCAGGCAGACTCATGCTTTGAGTCTACGAAGGACATGCTGGATGACAATGATGGGAGCGTATGGTAGAGCAAACGCACTTACCCCCTGAACCAGGACGAAAGAGACTGAGGAAGAGGCTGGGATCCCACTGCCCCCTTCAAGGGCATGCTCCAATCACCTACGGACCTCCCATAAAGCCCCACCTCCTAAAGGTACGCAGCAGCACCACCCAATAGTGCCACCCTCAGGTCTTGGCCTTTAGCACATGGACCTTTGGGGGACAATCAATATTCAAACTATAGAAATCTCCTTAAAGTTTTCCTTATCTAGTAACATGATTTCCACCATGTTCAGTGAATACTAGTGTAGTGTTATATTTTGATTTGGGAAGTCCCTCAAAGTCTCAGGTGTATAGAGGTGTATCTTTTAGGCAACCATTGAACTATGAGGCTTTGGACCTCATCAGTGGATCAGTCCCCTTGATGGCTGAGAGGACAGTGGTGAGACCTAGTGGGAGGAGGTGGGTCACTGGGGTGTGCCCTGGAAGGGTTTACTTTTTCCCTGTCCCCTTCCTCACTGCTTCACAGCTACCACCAGCTGAGCAGCTTTGCTCTTCCACCATAACCTTCCACCACGGTGTTTCTCCATTGTAGTCATCAACCAGGGACTGAATCCTCCGAAACCATGAGCCAAATAAACCTTTCCTCCTCTGAGCTTTTCTTTGCAAGTGTTTTGGTCCCAGCAACAAAAGCTAACACAGACTCTGAATTAATGCAAGCATGCATGAGTGAAACCTCCCTAGAGTTCATAAATGAGACCTCTAAGAGGAAAACACGAACCGTATCATTGTTCAGAAACTTTGCTATTTGCACTTTCTAAGGAACAAAAATGGTTTTTGCCAAGTTTTCAAGCTCTTTTCTCGTCAGACCGCAATATCTTTTTCCAGCTTCTTCTATTACTCTTTTGCACATAACTCATTTCTACTCAAACTCTTCTTTAGGTCAGCAGTTCTCAGTTAGTTTCCCCACCAATAATAGCAACACCACCTTGGGAGCTTGTTAGAAATGAAATTTCCTAGGGCCTACTCTAGATCTGCTGACTCAGAAACAGAGGGTGTGCTTTAGAACTTCTCCAGGCAATTTGGATTCGTGCCAATGTTTGAAATTACGTTTGAGCATCATGCATTGTAATGTCATTCTTTCCGTTTCTATACAAATCATACTCTATTTCAAATCAAATGTTGTCCTTCTGTCTGAAAATGTACTTGCTCTTCTAATAATGTCTAATTACTAATTTTGTTCACTAATCTCTTTCGTTAAACTCCCCTCTTTCTTTATAAGGAGTTAGCGCCACCCATACCATGTTCAGTAATCTTATTCTATCACCTAGTCCCCTCTCATTCATTCACATCCCACTGCGATCTTTTTTTTTTTTTTTAAAGAGAGAGGGACAGTGAGAGATACAGAGAAAGAGAGAAACAACTTTATTGAGTTTTTCACATGGCCTCAGTTGCTCCAACATTTAGTTGTGTACTTGGTGCTGGGGTTTGAACCCGGGTCCTCATGCTTGCCAGGCAAGCACTCATTGAAATGATCGCTCTAAAGTGACTAGTGACAATTTTAACAAATTCTGAGGACTTCTAGGGGGCTTTGTGAATTACCGACCACACCATCTTTATGAAACTCTGCTTCCTGGACTTCTGTGAACTTTTCCTCTCCTAGTTTTCACTCACTTGTATTTTCTTTTGTAGATTCTAATCATTCCGTTTTCCTATTAAATGTGGCTACTCCCAATAAATTTACTCTTTGTCTTCTACCTTTATCATTCAGTGTATCTTTTCATTTAAACACCCTTAGCTTAAAAACCATTTGCTATCCCTAAATCTGGATTTCTAAGTTAATACTTAGATGCCTGATACAGACATTTAAACTAATCATCTACTGGGGAATCCCATCTTTATACAACACAAGCATCTCAAATATCATAAACCAAATTCATAATTGTTGCCTGCCTCCTATACTCCAGAAATCATGGATTTATCATAAGCTCCTTCCTCTAATTCTTCACATTCTTCCCTCTACTACGAAACATCTTTTAAGCCCAAGAAATGAAAATTTCATGCATCTATTATCTATGCCCTTTTTCTAATAATTCAACTTTCATTATTTCATTCTAGACTTCAACACTAACTGCTTCCTAAAGGATGTCTTTATTTATCTATTTATTCATTCATTTTTAGCATGGCTGATATTTTCAGCTCTCCTCCCCACAGTCTTTCACAATGTTTTCAAGGTGATTTTTCAAAACTACAAGCCTGATGGTGACATTTCCTTTCTTAAAACCTGTCAGGAGCTCCCATATCATTTGGATACAAATTACCTTAGTCCCACAATGGACTATTTCCCACTCATAGTCCTAGTTTATGTGCAAATCTTTGCTCAAAGATGTAATCCTCTTTCAAATCTGCATTTGTCCCTTTGCCCTGCTCTTCATCTAGTCAACTCATATTCACTCTTGGGACGTCTTCGTAGATGTTCCTACCGTGTCTTCTTTCTACGCTTCTACAATCTATTGAGTATTATTTAATTACGGTACTTCATGCACTCTTATTTAATTCTTTCACTACTAGATTGAAATCTCAGGGTAGGGAAAGTGTTTAGTTAGACATGGTGCCCCAGATCCTAGCCGAGCATCTGCTTTATAGAAAACCCTCACCAGATGGTCACTAGGTGGACAATGACATGAGTGCAAGTACGCTATCTTAAGACGCAGGCACAGAGTTCTCTAGCCAGAAAGCAAGCACTCCTAAAGACACTACATTCAACAAGGTAATAATTAGTATTCGCATCAACCACACGTCTTCGATTCCTAAGACAAATCCATGATCCCAAATATTTTGATTATAGTGTGCCAATGATCTATTTTTTAGATGTGAATAAGAATGAAGATATTTGAAGATTTGTTTACAAGGCTTCAATTTTACATTTTATAATATTGTTTATTTATTTGTTTGTTTTGGTAGCGAATAAACACAGAGGAGCTTAACCACTGAGCCACATCCCCAGCCCTTTTTTTATTTTTTATCTTGTGACAGGGCCTCATTAAGTTGAATTTGTGATTCTCCTGCCTTCACCTACCAGCTCCTGGTATTACAGTCATGCGCCACCACACTCAGCAATATTGTTTTTTAAAAACATGAGCATCACAGTCCTTGGTCACAGGTGATTGTACAATTTTATAAACAGATGATCAACACTGACGCCAAAGTTTTAATATAGTAAAGACAATCTAACCCAGAGGACACAATGATTATTTTTTGTATCTACAGTAAAACTAAAGCTTAACAAGCATCTTCAGAAAGCCCAAATGACAAAAGATAAAAATGAAGCTTCCAAAAAATAATCCTGCTGGTGGCCACTCCGTGATGGAGATTATGAAATCCTAAACGAGCCCCATATCCCACACTGCACTGCCTAGGAAACTAATTGAAAGAAGGGTCTCCTCATGAAAGTTTATCTCCCATTCAATTTCCATCAGTAAGTACATTTAAATTTGTCATTTGTTCTTAGAACAGGATCACATATTAAATAGGTATAATCCAGCCAATATTTAAGAAGCACATACTATGTACCAGATGCTTTTTTGGTTCCTGAGAATTTAGCAGGGAAAACGTCAGTTAGGAATATAACCTTCATCACAGAGAAAAGAGGAATACATGTTTATAGTACACACTTCGTTGTTTTCCTAGGGCTAGCATATTTCTAGAACCATTTCTCCATCACTAACCTGTACTGCAGAAAATCAGTTTGCTCACATCAACCTACAGCTACCAAATATGGGGATTTTCAATCTCTTAAAGTCCATCTTGCTACATTTCATAGTTTGTGGATATCCCCCACCACTTCTACAATCTCAATAAGACCTAAACTTTAGCATTCCTGTTTTACTCAAGAAATGATAAATAAATAGACAGCCTCCTACCATTCAGTGTCATCACCTCAATAGATTTAGAGGTAGGTAGCAAAAAGCAGTGATTCTAGTACTGAACACTACAATATGTAGACAAAGGAAGAGATGCAATTAAGCTCATATGCATGCACGCTAACCTCTCCTCACTTTGCAAAACACACTGCTCCTGCAGCAAACCTGGGTAACACATTTCCTGATGTGGGTCTGCTTGAGTTTTTGAGTCTGTTGGTCCCAGAATTCACCTGAATTCGGAGAAGCAACTTTCACAGGTGCTTCATTTTTGGTCTCCAAAATATGGAAGTCTGCATGAGCAATTGTAGACATTCAAATGGAATTTTTAATAAGTTTATCTTTTGCTGGGGTAGAGGAAGTCACCATGAAAGGTGTGGCAAGTACTTTCAAAGATCATTGAATATTTCCTTGTGTTCAATTCTCAAAAATCTTCTCATATCGTCTGACTGTGTTTAGTACTTCCTTATACTAATATTAAACCAAAATTGAGCAAAAGAGATTTTCAAATGTACTACCTCTAAGGTCAGCATCACCAACTTTATATTCCAGGCTATGAAATAAACCCAGCCACTATTTGTCTCTTTTATTCCCAGACCATGAACATTATGTAGATATGGGAGCTATGACATTTGCACACTATCAATGGCACAACCCTAGAACTCTTTCTAATGTTCTAATAATTGCCTCTGTTTTGACCACCATAATAAAGAGATCATTTCAATTCTGCTGGTGACTAATGAATTTCTTCAAGATTGTACCATCACAACCAATTCTTATGAAAAATGGAGGCTTGGCAATGGATTCCACAATTAGAAGGGCCCAGATTCCTCAGGGTTTTAGCTCTAGGCACAATACATGACATTTCCTTCTGAGAAACAACATTTGAAAAGGTTCATATACATTAGGAAGATTGGGGGAATCAATCAACAAGAATTTGGGGGCAATGCAGTCAAATTCAATATAGGAGAAATAGTGCAAACTCAGCCACCTTCCTTTTGAGCCCATAGTATCATTTCTTCATTAGTCCCTCTCCCACAGGTTCACTTCATTTTCATGGACTTTCTTATGACTACTCTCTTTTTATTTGGTCATGGCTTCAGGGGGTGTACAAAAAAATAATGAAAGAGACATTAAATCCAGTTAGATTTGCAATTAGTTAGTAGCTCTGGATTTCGATGGCGATAAGGTTAAAATGACTTACCTTAAAATGAGTCTTGGTAATTAGTTGTAAAATTAAATTGTGCATGCTTTTTCCCAGTTTCCAGACTAAACAAAAGCCTCTTATATTTCTTTATGGTAATCCAATTCTTCCTATTGGGGGTAGAGAAAAGAAAAGAACACTTGAAATTAAATTCTCAAAAAATTTGATGATGTTTTTTATTTCTATATAATTTTTGAATATAGAATTCCAGCAGCTACAAACTCAGAATAAAGTGTGAAAAATTCTTTTTTTCCAAGAGAAATGCTTCATCCCCCAATGTTCAGTGTTTTGCTTATAATTTGTCACTCATATATAATAACAATGATCTTTAGCTATTCTAAATTTCTAAAATTTTAATCTACTATAGTCATATTTAGTGGTGGGGTTGGAATTATCAGGCATTACTTTTATCTCTGGAAATCTTAATTTAATATTTTTGGAGACATTATTAAATAAATGAAGTAAATTTAAAATAATTAATAATAGATCATGGGGCTGGAGCAGTGGCTCAGCAGTTACAGTGCTTCCCTAGCATGCGCAAGAATGCAGGTTCAAACCCCAGCACCACATACACAACACAGTGCTGGAGCAATGAGAGCCACATGAAAAACTAAATAAAACTGATTCTCTACCATATCTATCTAGCTCCACCCCCCCCCCCGTCTCTCTCTCTCATTGTCCATGTCTCTATTTAAAAATAAATAAATGAATAACAGATCAGTAGAGTAGAGGGAAGAGAACACAGGGTGGAAGGGAGGGAGTAGAAGAGGAAATACTGGGGACTGAATTAGAACAAATTATCTCCATGCTTTTATAGCGATGTGACTGTATATTCTATTGCTATGTATATCTAAAGAGAATCAAAAAAATGAAAAAAGCTAATGATTCTTTGTCTAAGCAATTAATTTTCTTTTTTTTTAAGAGAGAGGGACAGTGAGAGAGACAGAGAAAAACAACTTTATTTAGTTTTTTCACATGGCCTTAGTTGCTCCAACACTCAGTTGTGTACGTGGTGCTGGGGTTTGAACCCAGGTCCTCGTATTTGCCAGGCAAGCGCAGAAACCGCTGAGCCACCGCTCCAACCCTGCAAGCTATTAATTTTCTTAAAGCTGCTAATCCTTTGCCTTGCCCTCCATTTTAACATTTATTTTAAGTAATTACTAATATCTCTATATGAATAAGACCAAATAAACATTAAATTACTTATCATCTGGGACGCAAATATGTGCACCTTTAACTATAAATGAGACTAACAATGGATTGAGTTTTCAGTCTTACAATAGGCTAGAAACCAGGTGAACAAAAAGAGTAAAGAATATTCCATTCTGCTGAAAGACAAGATAGTAAAGAACAGTGCTAGAGCTACTTGGTGGTTCCTCTTAATTCAAATCAATCCCATTTAGTTCAACACATAGTCACTACATCTTATCTGTAGTAGCCATGATAGTGGTCCACAGTGGACACTTAAATTCAGATTTGAAGGACTCCAGACATGGATTTCAAGCTGTACTCCAAAGCACAGCCTGAAGAACTCTGAGAAAGGTAGCAAGAAGCCTGGACCAGGGAAGTGCTGGGTGAGCTCCCTTCATCTTCAGTGTGGAAGGCTTTGCTTGGATCTGGTTCATAGTTTGTGTACTAAATAAGGCCTTTAGTTCCTAAGTTTGCTACATTGAAAAAAAAAAGTTTGAAAGTTTTCTAATCTAGCCCATTCCTCAAAATTTACAGGTGAGGAAACTTAAGAGTTGAGTCACTGCATAGATCCTCATAAAAACTTTATGACCAAATTAGAACTTCTATTTCAGTATAGTATTTAAGTCATCTAAGCAGTTTGAGTCATGAAGCCAAGATCAGTGTCTATAAGTGTTATGAGTTTTAAAAAAGATTTTAGTGATATGCAGTGATTTCTTTTTTATTATTGAAATCTCTAGGATATATTCTAGAGATGCTATCTTCTACTTCCTCATAGCACCTTGCCAGGGTCTCATTTATAGAAAATGCATAATGGAAATGTATTATACCAATCGCATATACTCCTAGGCTTGCCCCAAGAAATAAAAGAGGTAAAAAAAGGAAGAAGTACAACAAATCTAGAATATGAGATCTGAGGTTGAATTTAATGGGAAAGCAAAGAGAGTGCCTCCAACAGAAAACGAGAAATGGTGTGTGTGTTGGTTATTTTGCAAATAAAATGCAGAACAATGAAATGAGGACTGAAAGCCAAGCTGATGGTAAAGAAGGTGATCAGGATGAGAAAAATAATTGATTTTATCTATAGGAGGAGAATGGTAGCAATAACCATGATAGTAGCAATAATTGGAATGATCACCAAAGGGAAAATAAATGCCAGGCATGTACTTATCAACACATGTAGGAGAGTTCCTTCTAATCCAGTAACTTTTAGCTAAAGTTTTGTTTTGATTCAACACTATCAACCTCTTTTACTGTTGTTGCTGTGTTAGGATAATGAATAAAAAGAACAGAAGACCCATCCTGCAAATAATTTCCATAATATATCATTGTATGTTTTAGATATTTTATATACAAAATCTATTTAATGACCCACTGTCAGCAAAACATGCATATTGTACCTTTTTCCCTGCGAAAACAGACTTGCACATTTTCATTTGTATCTGAGCACCTCATACATCTAGTGATGGACTCTGCAATATGTTTGGCTGGACATAAGGTGCACCTGGTCTCTACAGAACAAAGCAAAACTATCTGACTCAGGCAGGGATATAGCTCCCAGAACTTTAATCTCAGTAGCCTGAGCTAAGTAGCTTTATTTCCCCAAAAATATGTCTTGTGGGGAAACTACAAATTCACCCTTATCTTTCTACACTTCAAAAAATATTATGATAAAATTTTTAATTCGAATCAACCTAAAATCAATTCATTATTATACCCAGAGTTAGTAAAATTTCAAGAAATAGCAAATAAGAAGACAAATAAATGTGGTTTATTATCAACCTCTATCCGTTTTTCCTACCCTGACATCAGCCATAACTTCTTTCTGACTTGGCCTATATCCCTTAGGTAGATATTTCTACGGTTGCTAATAAAAAAAAAGGCAAACTCAGAAAGTCAAGCCTCGTACGTTTTCTCTCATATGTGGAAGCTATGGAGAAAAAAGGAAAAGTAAAAATTTAGGGGATCTCATGAAAATTGAAGGAAACCAGAAGAATAGAGGAAAGGGACCAAGGGGAAAAGGGAGGAGAGGACAAGAGGAAATACTGACACCAGCCAAATAATACTGTAATGTGCAGGAGCAAAAACATAAAAACGAATCCCACCATTATGTATAAGTATATGGCACCGATACAAAATATGGGGAAAAAATGGAAAAATCAACTATTTTCAGTTCCTCTTGTTACCTGCTCCCATCTCTCTCCTTCCACCTTGAGAAGATGTTCTTCAGAAACACCCAGAGGAGGGAAATAAGATAGTAACATAGCCGAAGAATACTAGCTATGGTACCAGAATTATGAAGTGAAATCTAGGAAAAAAGCTTTTAAAAGGAAAAGTAAATGATTGCTCTAGTTTTAGATTTACATAAACCAAAATTATAGAGGAACATCAAAATGAAATGTTATACCTAATGAACATTGTGTAGCAGAGGGAATTCCAATACACGTTGCCATATATTGGTTTATACTGTAGGGGGGGAAGCAAAAGAAAAATTACAAGCATCACAAAGGCACAAAGCTCACTTTAAGTAACTGAAAATAATTGAAAAAAGTTATTCATAATCATTGTGACTCTGTTTCTCAGTTTGTGAGCACGCCTTGGTGGCCTATTCTCTTTAATGTCAGATTGATAGATAATTAATACTGCTGTAGTAGCATATCTTGTTAAGACTGAATATAGTGGGATTGTCCAAAAATTTCTTCAAATTAAAAATCTTCATTTTTATCTGAGCCATTTTATTAAGTTATACATCCTCCAGAGGAAAGCACGAGTTAAATATGTGATGCTATCTCATATCAACATCATCCTTCCTTGTAAAGACACGTGGAGGAAAACTACTGGGGAGAAACTTTTTATGAAAATACTTGGAACGCCCACATGCTCACCTAACAAACCTTTAAGTAAGAATTGGATATTCTTTTTGAATCAAAAAACATTTTTCTAATATCTTCCAGGAAACTTTTAATTTCCTGTATTTCCACAGTTCTCTAGCCAACAGCCCAGATATCAGAATACGTCTTCATTAAATTCATGCCACCAAGTTGGGCATAATGTCTAAAACTTTGAGGGACAGTATTATCATTTCAAATGATCTAAACATCTTGCAGAGGTCAGAAATAAAAGAAGAAAGGTAAAAAGAGAAAGTAAACTTTAAAAGCAAAACCAGTGTCAGAGAATCAGGGTTGGGCATGGGGAATAAGGAGCTAAGTAATGACCGGACATTATCTATATACCATAGAATTGACAGTGGAATGACTGGGATCACGGATGCAGAAATCACTGAGAAGTTCTTTTACTGCATCTTGTCAGGTTTGGAGCTTTCCATGTCAAATTGGTATTGAAAAGTCCATCTTTTAATAGAGGAAGGTCTGGGTCAAAGGTTGACAAAGGCAGCCTACAGGCCAAATCCTGCCTGCTGCCTGCTTTGATAAATTACGCTTTATTGGAAAACAACTGTACACATTTGTTTCTGAATTGTCTGGGCTACTTTCATTCCAAAACAGAAAACTGAGCAATTGTTTGACTTGCAAAGCCACTCATTAATCAAAGTTACATATTTTTTTCTTACCTTCTTTGAGTTGTGTTTTGCTCATTTATAAGATACAAATAATAGTGCTATCACCTAAGATTTTTGTAAGGATCAATAACTTAAGGGATGATAATAGTTTTATCACATTCAGAAGCTCTAAATTTGGGACACAGGCCAAAGTGCCAGGGATGGTACAGTGTTTCTTCTAAATATTCTCGCTATAATTCATTCTGCTTTGTCTTAGGACCCCCCATTCAAAGGTATGCTTCCGTATGTATGCTTAGAATGCTGTTAGTCAGTTTTCCATCACTGAGACAAAAATACCTGAGATAATCAACTGATGTGGAGGAAAAATTGATTTTGGTTCAGAGTTTTGGAGATTTCAGCCCCCTGTCAACTGGCTCGTTGCTTTAGGGCATTTGGTGAGGTAGCACATCAGAGTGGGGAACCTGTGAGAGAACAAAGCTGCTCATCTCATGGCAAGCAGGTGAGAAAGAGGAAGGGACCAGGGTCCCCTGCATCCTCATCCAGGGCACAGCCAAATAATCTAGGTGGTCAGTAGCACCACCTCCTAAAGGTTCTATCCCCTCCCAACAGCCCCATAGGCTGAGGATCAAACCTTCAACACAGGGGCCTTTTGGGGGTGTTCAAGATCCAAGCTGCAGCAAACATTTGAGCTTCTGACTTCAATGCAATCTGAATTCTTTCTTTTCATCTCCATCCCATTTTCCACTTATTTCTCAAATTTCTTTCTGATTTATGGTTGACATTCAACCCTTGTTTGCTATCTCTCCTACCTCCACCTCCACTCCACATTTAATAAACAAATGCATGTCCATTAAATAAGAAACTATTACATTTCTCCTAATCCTAATGCAATATTCAGACTTCTACTTTTACCCTCCCAAAGACTCTCCTCCTTTAATTACTTTTTTTGTAAATTTTCTTGAGTAGTTGAGTTGTTGTACAATCATAGAGGCATATATTGTAACACTATGTCCCTGATCCTAATCCAGAGTCACCCCATTACCCACACCCATTTCTGTTGACTCTATTTTTCCCTCATAACAGATATAAATGTACACACACACACACACACACACACACACACAGAGATGATTGTGCATTTTCCAGAATTAAGTGATTGTGTAAGTATTATTTGACTTCTCAGGAGAGAAAAGAGTAAGCTACATTACTAATTCCTTCCCCTAGATCGGTCCCTCTCCCCTCCCTCCTCCTAATTAATTATTTCTAATACATCCTGCTATACAATTTCCTAGTATTCTTTCTCACATTCTCAAAATAGGATATTTTGCTTGAATATCCTATACTCTGGTCACATCCTTATCTCCTGTCATATTCTCAATCCTTCATTTCCATTGCCCCTGTTCACAGTTTACTGGGACATGAAGTAAATATAGATGTTCTGTGATTCCCCAGTTTCTCATTCCTCACAACCTCCAGGTTTCATGTCTTTTTCTATTTAACACAGACATCCCACTCCAATATAGTACCTTTACTATCAAATGCCATTTCGCCACATTGGTGACAAATCCTACTCTAGAATCAGTCCAAACACCCACCTGTTAGCTATGAACCTGTTAGCTATGAACACCAAGGACTGTTTTGGTAAGAATGGAAGCAGTCGAGAAAGGCAATGGATTCTAGAAACAGTTGAATACTGAGCTTGTTATTTTTTTTTCTCTACCCAACTCATCCTCCTATGTCCTGAGTTTGTCAATGGTAGTAATATTCGACCGAATGTTAGAATCCCACTGAGGGTAAATTTTGGATTCAGTGAGTCTTTCATACTCTCATCTACCAAATTAAGAAATTGCAAACTACTGTCATTATTTACACTGATTTTTTCCTTTGCATTTTCCCTATCATCAATGAAATTTAAAACTTTTATCACTTAATATGTAAAGCATTGTACAATACCCTAATTCATAACTTTTTCCTTGCCTCCTACCAAGATTGACAGATTAAATTTCTTAAAGCAATAGCTTGATCATATGTCTATAAAAGATAACACTCAAGAATCTCCAACAGATGGCATTTGCATTTAGAATCAATTCCATAATCTTTAGCCTCATGTTGAGGAACTTTCTTATCTGCTCAACACCAGCATTCTGGCTTCTAATTACCCATCATACCCCTGAATGTGTCCTATACTTTTATTTTCTTAAGACTTCTGTGGACACAACATATTTTCACATTCCACAACCTATTTTGCATTTATTTCTCTTACCTTTGTGCTTTTTCTGTTACCTGAATTGCCTACTCTACCTCCTTCTCCTCATTTTTATCTTGTCACCTTCTACTAATCAACCAAATATCACTTCTTTTATAGGATACTCCCTACTACTCACCGATTCTCTCTATTCTGTATTTCCACAGCTTCTTGCTACTCAAAGTGTGATCCTTGACCGGGAAGCATTAGCATCATCTTGGATGTCCACAGAATTGTATTATCTGATGGCCCAACCAACAACTACTGAATCAGATTCCATTTAACAAAAATAAACAAACAATAGCAAGCCTCTAGAAGATGGTGAGTCATATCCCTAAGTTTAAGAAGTACTGTTAAAGTACAACTCCAGAAAAGATTGTTTCATGTACATAATTTTAGGATGGGGAGGAGGAAGTTCCTTGGAATTCCTACCCCCTCAAAAAAAAAAAACCCTTAGTTCCAGTTATGACTCCACCTACCTGTGTTATATTTGGAAGTCACTCAGTTTCACTGAATTTCAACTCTCTCCACTATAAAACTGGAGAAAATAATATATAATTGAAAAGATGCTTGAGAAATACATGACATTACTTTTGCAGTAGCATACTGCACAGTACTAGCAAATAATTCTAATAATCTTAATTTTATGTTCTCCTTCCCCTTCTAGTAGAATGAAGTTTCTTACAGGAGAGAAATTGTGCACTATGCACTTTTCAGGTGGCCCAGTGACAAGGTAGTATAAGTGCAGGCAAGCTCCAAGGAGGCAGGGAGATTGGCTGCTTGCTTACTACACTGCACAGAATGTACCCAGTACACATGTGATGGAGATAAATGTCTTACAGCGAACGATCAATGGTGGTGAGAAGAAGTCGTTGCACTATGAGGCCTGTAAAAAAAAGGCTTAAGAATCATAGATCACTTAGTGTGGAAAAGAACAGCCTGGGGTGACTTTAGCAACTGAATTCTAATGTACATGCATTAAACAGAATAGGATAGGCTTGCCTTTTTTTTTGGATACCATAATGCCACTATTTATTTGAAAGAAAATGCACATAAAAGTATAGCCATAACAGGCAAAAATATGTCATTGTTTCTGTCCCACTTTTTTTTTATAGAGAGAAGGACAGTGAGAGAGAATCAATTTTCTTTAGTTGCTTGCGTGGCATTGTGTACATGGTGCTGGGGTTTGAGCTCAGGTCCTTGTGCATGCCAGGCAAGCGCTGTAACTCCAGCTCTTCTGTCCCACTTTTAATTACCAAGTTGTACTTGTGGGAAATGGAGTTGAGTTAAAGTTACCTGCGAGGTCCAGAGAATGGGAGAGATGTGTTTATTTTCAATAGGAATTTCCTTAGGAGAATTAAAAAAGAGAAAAAAAGCCGAGGCCTAAAGCAATGGGAGAAAGAATTATGCAACGTCTCTTAATTTTCACCAAGTTGAACAACGCTAAATCCGTATCATACATAAAATAATTTTTTTCTAATAAGGCATTAACAAATTAGTTAAGGTAAAAAGTTGTAATATTTTCTCTGCTCGGGATCTTTGCTAATGGTACTGACTTTGATGGATCCAGATTTGCTAAGAGTTAAATTACTTACTCTAGCTCTCAACCCCAGAAGTCTGTGATTCTGTATTTTAGTGCGTCTGAGCTGCAGAGGTCTTACAATGTACAAATAAGTAAGTTGGCTCCCTTGGTTTCCACATCCCTATTCAACTGACATCAGCAATTAACATCCTTATTCCCCAGGAGGCTACAGGATTCCGGAGCTGTGAGAGTTCACATCATATCCATTGTCCTAACTATATCTTTAACCCCCAATCAGTATATTTTCTCTTGAGCCCACCGGGACTTGATATGTCACTTCACACAGTGCAATTTCACATAAACCATAAATGACCTTTAACGCATCAGTGACTGCATCAAATGTTATGATAAGTTTTTTAATGACTGAATAACTTTGGGACCACTGTTGGAATATAAAATACCAAAAGAAGTCAGGGATAAAATGAGCTTTAAGCCAAAAGGGTTAAAAAGGATTTTTCTCCTTGTGTCTGTGAAACCTATCCAAAAAAGAAAAGTACATTCCTGTGCCTTTCAATTCCTTATTCTACATCTTTGTTTTAGTGTTTAACATTATATAATCTACAAAAAAAAAAAAAGCCAAATGTCTTTAGGCCTACATCTGCCTATCATCAACTACAATCCAAACCCCACACATTCAATTCCAGAAGCATGAAGAAGAATATAGACACTGATTGTAGGTTTTCCTGGAGGGGAAAGCAGGCTTAACACAAAATATTGAACTGCACTCAGATAAACATGCTGCTTGTGTGACGAGTCCCACCCACATGTTCCCCACCGATGGCTCCGAGAGCACCCTGCCCATCCTGAGTACAGCTTCCCTGTGCAGCCCTCACTGCCAGCCTCTCTTCTCCTTCCACCACATGTCCTATACTTGGTGTCGTAGTCTCTCTGCCAACACCAACCTCTGCAAAGCACAGCTGTGGATGACACTTATTTTTCCCAGCAAGGCCAGCCTCATGAAGATCCAAGAAATAAACATTAGCTACGATTCCACTTCATTTTAAACATTTTTGTAGGGGTTGGAGTGGTGGCTCAAGGGTTACGGCCCTTGCCTCACATGCACAAGGATGTGGGTTCAAACCCTAGCACCACGTACACAACAAAGGCCACATGAAAAACTAAATAAAATTGATTCTCTCTTTTTTTCTCTCTCTGTCTCTCTGTCTCTTTCTCTCTCACTGTCCCTCTGTCTCTTAAAAAAATTTTTTTGTAAAGCTTATGTAATCTGTGTTCAAGGCATAGTGCTAGGAAAATCAGACTGGGAACAAAGAGCTTTTGCATAATTTTGGCCCTTCCAGAGCATGCAAAATAGTAAACGCAAAAACAAAATGAGAAAAAAAAAGTGCTAAAGAAAGATATAATTAGATGTTTCAAAAGTTCTGAGAAAGAAACAACTCAGTCCTAGGGAAGATATTAGAAAGAAACTGATTTTTAATGGGGAGATGAAGAAATGAGTTATCAGAACAAAACACGGATGCTATGAGTATAAGTTTAATAAGCATAAAATGCATTTCAGACTGAAGGAAGATGACAAATGTAGGCAGATAAATGCGAAATCATATTATGCATTTGGGGAATAACACAGTAAGAAAATTGGAGGGAGTAAGAAGCCTGGGGAAGCAGGAGGATGTGGAAATGAAATCAGTAAGTGAATCTGAATCCATTCAGTCATTGGACAAGCATTATCTGAGCGTCCACGATACACCAAGTATACCATGTTAGGTGCTGGGTATAAACAGTGAGTGAAGTTACCCACACAGTTCTGCTCTTATCCAATTACATCATACTGTCCTGCCATAAATTAGCAAGAAGGATGGACTGTGGCAACCCAATAGAGGAGAGATGAGCAGTGTGCAAGCACCTTGCAAGGGGCCTGGTATGGGGACCTGGCTGCTCTGAGACTTTCTTGAGGAGGAATGCCAGGTTAGAGGTCCAAAGGATTCTGCCTCCCTAGGCAGAGGTTAGAAGACAAGGATATCAGAGGTGGAATGGCATGTTCAAAATTTCAAATTCTGATGATGAAGACTGAGACCTAAATCTGGAAGAGTAAACAGGACATAATTTATACATGAACCAAAATTCATCATCAGAGGCCCAGGGAACCATCGAATGTGATGAGCAGTTTGATTTGAAAAGGAAATTTTTTCCTGCCTCTGAGAATTCTTAGTCTGAAAACTTTGCATCTAAAGGATACACATATATCCCATTTAACAGAGGGGACACATTTCTAGAAATGGAAGGGTTGAATCAATACTAACTGAACTGTCCCTCCAGAGATATGTGCTCTCAGCATCTTCTAGAGACTGAGGGATAGAGTCACTTTTTCATGCTCTTCAGTCTCTTAAAGGCATGGCCTCCCTCCAGCATTATGTGAAATTGAACTTCATAGACTGGTTGTTCAGTTCTTCCATGCTGCACTGACATTTTTTGATACTCTTTGTAAAAGCAAAAGAACCCAAACTTAATTGCCTGGAGCCTTTACCTGGCTTTCCCTACCACTTCATTAAGCTCCTTCAGCCACTTGCAGGAGTTAATTTTTATGTTTGGTAATATTTCCTTGCTCGTGTTTTGGGAGGGGACACAGATCCATTACATTTTCTGGTTTTGCCATTCTGAGTGAAAACTAACCACAGGATCATACAATTATGGCAAAAGAAACTGAAATTGAGACATTCGTTAGTGGAGAGAATAGCACAAACCACCATCCTAGCTCTTTGGCTGACAGCCTGTGCTAGCACACAAAATAGAATCATATCTAGACAATTCATGGTTGCATTATATATGAGTTTGCATAAGGTTATGTTTAGAAGATAGATTTAGCTGCAAATAGCATTATCAAATGTCAGGGACCTTGTAATAAATTAAAACACTATACTAAGCTTATATGGATGGATAGGTTGAAATTATAAAAACTAATTTTTATGCATGGCAATATTTTTGCATAATGTTAATAGAACTATAATGACTAACAGTGCTTTTAGAAAACCACAATTTGATACATAAAATATATGAAGATGCTAACAAGAAAGCTTCTGTAGCCATGTAGTTATAAAAATGACAGCTCCAGGTTGAGAAACTTCAAAGGAAATGTAGAGCAACACTTCTGATAACTTCTGTTAAGAGATCTGCTCTTCAAGCCAAAAACATATAATGAGCAACCACATATGCAAATGTAGTAATCAATAATCAGAGCCAGAGTAACATGTGGTCTTGTAAGCTTCAAAAAGGGGCCAATGAGCAGCAATATAAGGGCTTTGAATAGGATGAGGACAAAAAGTGAAATTACAAAAAGGAGAATGATGAGTGACAGATATGGAGGAATCCAGAGTCCAGGGGCTTGAGAGCTTTGGGGTTCTTTCTGTGCAGAACACTAGCTCGTTCGTTGGACTAAATGAACAAACTCTATCCAGGAAGACAATGGGATTCATTCACTTAGTGGCTTTTATTAACTGTTGGGGACGCTAGCACTGTAGCCTTCTCTCCTTTGAATGCTCCCCTTACCCACTGATGTCTCCAAAGAAGTCTGAGCCAGACCAAAAGCATTGGGATAAATAAGTCAAGGGAAGGGTATTAAGGGCATGTGTTCTGAAACACAGAAAAAAAAATCCAGCTTTCATGTGGAAAAGGTATGTAAGAAGAACACAGGTAGACAGAAAGGAGACCGGCACGGAGACTGGTCATCATGTGATGATGAAAAATTCTGCACCTATTCTGCGTCCTTCATCAGCCAGCTGGAGTTCTACCGCACAACAAAACTGGAGCAGCTTAAGTTTAAGAAGAAGCACACACTGCTTTTCCCCAGCCACACCACTCGGATGCGCTGCCCTCTGATCCCCAGCTATTTATAGAAACACACTCTTCTTGCCATTTCAGCACATCCTAGTTCCTATGCCAGGCCTCTGGATTTCAGCATTGTTCACAGCTCTGGCAGTAACATGGCCAACAGACAGTATACAAATGTCTTGAGTGTGTCACTGTGGCTGTTTCACACAGCTTCCCAATACCTCCTCAGAGAAGACCTTATCCCCACTCTCTCGATAACAACAATAAAAAAAACCCTTGGAGCAAAAGGGTTTGGCTCAGGTTGCACACAGCTGGTCAATGACTGGGCTCATTCGAACCCAGCACCCTCTGTTCTCAAAGTCCTGAACCTTCTGGTGACACAGTGCTGCCTCCTAGTGGAACGTCTCCCTTTGACCTACAATTGTAGCACACAATGCCTACAGTACAGCTGAAAAAAAATTTTTGAACTACATTTAGAATAAAATGAATATTAATATGCAATTTCTTAATCAGGACAGACAATGGATCTTAAAGGAGGTCTTTGTCTCATATTCTCAACTATATGTCGTTGCTAAGGGAGAGTTGACAAATATGCTGTTTGTATCACATCTTACGATTAGTTTTTGTGGGAAATGGGATGTAATGTTTTTATAATTCTAAAAGATTCTCCTTTATCACTAGTGATACGCAAGAAATAAAAGATTATCATATGGGGGCTGGAGCGGCGGCTTAGCAGTTACAGTACTTGCCTGGCATGCGCAAGTACACGGGTTCAAACCCCAGCACCCACGTACACAACTAAATGTCAGAGCAACGAAAGCCAAGTGCAAAACCCAATAAAAATTGATTCTCTCTGTCTCTCTCTCTCACTATCCTTTCCTCTTAAAAATGATTATAGTATTGAAATGGCATCATAGAATGAGTCCAGGATGGTAGATATTCCATAACAACAGGATGGAGGAATAAACTGGAGCTTAAAATAGCAAAGTTACTCAAGAGCGCTAATAACGCAACCCCTATGTGCCAGCAGAGTGCAAGAGACCTTTCAGATGCTGAGCACTTTAATCTCCTATGAGGCAAGCATTCCTATCTATTTTATTTGTAAGGAAACTGAGGCTTAAAGAAGACAAGAAATGTGTCCATTGGTGCACAACTCTTGAGTAAAGAAGATGGAGTTATAGCCCAGGGTGGCTTTGTTGGAAAGCCCTTGCATTTTCTCCTGTGTGATTATCTCCCTGCTTAGACATCTATATACAACTAATGAAAGGAATCTTAAATATTATTTTTGTAAAACAGGAAAAGAAATATAGACAGGAAACAACAAGGAGCAAGAGAAACATAAATGATAGCGGCTTCCCTCCAAAAGCTCACCATCCAGAAAAAACCTCTAAAATATTCATTAAGCCTTTCTACTATTCTAGTAGTCTAACCATAATTTTAAAAATCTATTTCCCTTATACCAATAAAGGATACTTTTCCTATTGTATGTTTCTATTTTAACTTAAGTTGCCAGTTCAAAATAAAGTCATCAATATTTTCAACTTGACCTTTTAAACATATTTTAAGTATCAATATATGCTAAATATATATGTAGGTGTCTATATGTATAGATATCTGTATGACTTACTTATAGACATATTATGAAACTCAAAGTAATTAGCCTCCAGGACATTCATATATGAAGAAAATAATCCTTGAAAATAATTTACTCTTCATACAAATTGGAAAACTGAGCACACGGCTCCTTTTGTTTTTTAAGTTTTATTTTTATTTTTCTTGATATGAGGAATTGCTATCAAAAGTGCCTTCCCACTGAGTCACATCCCCAGCCCATTTTATTTTATCTTTTTTACTTTGAGTCAGGGTCTCAATAAATTGCTTGGGGCCTCCTTAATTTTCTGGGGCTGACCTCAAACCTGTAATCATCCTGCCTCAGCCTCCCAAGTTGCTGGGATTATGTGTCACCAAATCTGGTGCTGCTTTTGTTTTATATGATCAAATGAATGGGCTCAATGTTATTAAAATACAAGGCACTTTCATTACTTCTTCATGTTTAAGTTAATTCTCTAGTCTTGGCTTCATATTTCACTCAGAAATAACCAAAAGTTAAATTGATATATTCTATTTTTAAAAAATTAACAAAATGCAGGAACAGTCTCACACATGGTTCCATCACAGTTATACTTGATCCTTTTTCCAAAATGATTATGGGTAAAACAAAAAGCATGACTTCTACGTTCAGATTATTTTTGCAATTATAGATAGTGATTTGGATTACTACAGACATAATGTTAACTAAACATAGGACCACAGCAATTAACTCATTTTATTTTGACCACCAAATGTCAATCAAAAAACAATGACTGGCACTCATCTGTTACTGCTTCTGGGTTTGAACTGGTAACCTAAAAGTCATGGGCCTTTTTCTTCTCATTTCTCAAATCAATTCCTAAAGTCATATACTGACATCCCCACATTAGTTATGGGACACACAGAAAAACAATAATAGCCTTTGGATTTCTAAAGATGAAATGTTGTAACGTCCTATGATTTTATTTTTGGTCTTCTTTATCTTTCAGCTTGACAGTTTAAAGAATTTCTTTTTTTCTATAGTATTCTGTTTAAATATTGTAAGTTGGAGTTTTGCACAACCAACCATCAAATATGTTCCAAATGGAGGAGAAATGATTCCTTGCTGAAGTGCCTTTGCAAGTAAATGAATCCCCAGAGAGCTGGAGTAGCACTCAGAGAGAGATGCTCAGTGAACTGTCTCCTAACTGCAGGGGTGGCCTACCTCCTGTATGAATGTAAAGCCCCATGAAAGCTAAAAATAAAAGGAACACAGAAAAGTAATGTAATGTGTTCACCATTTTGGGCTTCAGAAGTGCGCAGCAAGATTTCCTCTTGGGATCACCACACTTTGTAGTTTGTTTCTCTGTGTCCTACATCATTACCTTCTTTCAGACACCTGAACAGTTCATGTTTCCTTAACCGGAGCTGTGCTGTTAAGAGCAACCCCCAAAATCCTTCGTTGCAAAGACGGTCATTATATAGTAGATAGAAACCTTAAGAGGAAAAATCCTATATCAACTGGTGGTATAATCCCCAAGGGGAAACAGACTTTAGTTGAACAATCAGAAACCTGGCTTGCTTTATGGTGTTTACACTGCTGCTTGCTAATGGATCACCATAAAGGAAGCAAAAGGGCTCTTACACCATTGAGTAGGCTATCATGGGAGTCTTCTGAGTGTGCCTTTTTTATTTGCTGCAGTCAGGTTAATGAGCTCACCAGCCCACTTGATGTTGAGGACTTTGTAACAAAGCAATCTCTCATTAAATGCTGCCTGGCACCACTCTCTTGAAGCAAAGGGACATTCAGATTATTGAATGCCTTTGTACTCCTCATTCCTACCAGGCTATGGAGTCCAGCAGTGGCATCAGTCCCACACACTTCCTGGCAGACATCCAGTCATCCGCCTGCCCTCTTCAAACTGCATGGGCATTTGCCAATCTAAGCAGCACTGGTAGGCAAACAAGCATGGCACACGACTCCTTTGGCTGAGAGCCAAATGTGCAGCTGAACAATCTAATTTGTTTCTACTGTAGAGGGAAACATTCTTCCCCATTCTTTCCTATTCAGTTGAATTTACATGTAAAAGTTTTGTTATGGTACAAAGGAATGTGCATTTATCTACATTTCCTTTCTGCTTTTACACCTTTTTAGTCTCAACAGTGCAGGTCATGATTTTTGTCTGTGGCTTTATTTTAAGTACCTACTGGCTGACAGTTTCTTCAATGAAATGACCCCAGAGTGTTATCAGCTACCTAGCAGGTGTGTCTCTATTCAGAATCTTGCAGACAGAAGTGCATCCTGGGTAAAGAGCATTCTATGCAGTCCAGCTTTTTTCAACATTACTCATGAGATTTAATGGTTTGCTGTACTAAAAAAAAAAAAATTCAAGTTTGATTTGTTTTAGAGTTTTAGTATTGGTGATGCCCTAGGACATGCTGACCTAAAATAGATCACATAATTATTTTTATGATCATTTCATTATATTTTAATATAATAGTTATACTTGATTTTTAATCATTTCTCTTTCTAAGCTGTTAAATGCTAACTTTTAAAAAACTTGAGAGTATATAAAACAAATGCTCCAAAATTATGCATAATTTTAGCCCTGGTATTCCTAGTATTTAGGCATAGATGAACATGCAGGGGTATTTTGAGATCAATTAAATAAAGCTATAACCATAGTTAACATTCTTATTCTATTCAATTTTTAAATAAAATCTGCACAAAATTTTTCTCACTATTTTTAGAACAGCTTGTCAAAAAAACAATTTAAATTATCACCACCTTAAAAAGCCAGAATATTTTGGGGATTTTCACATGCTCCAAAACAGTCCTTTCTATCAAATCTAGTGAAAATAGTCTATTTGTAGTCTTAAATTTGTTAACAAGCTATAGAATGTAAATTCAAAACTATTCTGTGAAAACGATTCAAATTAAAACCAAATTAGAGTAAAATTAAGCATAAATGTATAGTTTTGATATACAGCAAATACAAAAAGAAAACAAATAATTATAAAACTAGCTAAGTTTTTTTCTCATATTTTTTTAAACACCAAAGTGTAGGAGATAATGATTTAAGAATTATTTATTTAAGCTGGCATACTATATCATCTTTCCATTTATATCATAAGATATGCATTTTACAAAATAGCAACACTGTGGAGGATGAACCTAAAGTCCTGCTCTGTAGGTGGTTTATACTGCTTACTGCATATAGTTTACATATACATGATTGTACTTCAAATACTTTTAAATTTTAAAAAGCATTTTCTGTGCATAGATAACTTGATGTCATATCTAATGATTAATATATTTTATATATTTAATTTCATAATGAAATTTTAAAAATATTTTTATTTCATATCCCTCTATTATAGATTATTTTTCGGTCTGGTTCTAGGTATTTGCTACTTAAATAATAAAGTAAATCTTCATTTAAAAACAAATTTAGCTCTCAATTCAATCTGTAATTCAATCTAGAGTCATTTTCCAGGGTCTTTATGAATTGTCAATAAACAAATATACTAGAAAAGAAAAAGCACATTAATAGTCTGGTTATATCTGGTTCTGTATTTTAAGAATAGATTTGAATAAAAAATATACTGCCCTTCATAATCTTTCCTGAAGAAGGGGATGGAAGTATTTTAAAAACTGCTTACAGCAAAGGGGAAAAATAAAATCCAAAATGACATAAGAAATTAGCTGGTACGTAGAAGGAGATTTACTTTCTAGATGGGTATTCTTTATTGTTCTTTAAAGATGCCTCACGCTGGTGAAGGTTCACCCTATTTTCCAGGTATACATATATATTCACATATTAGCTCAGTCAGTCTGAATGTTCAAAGTCTTGGAAACAGGGTGATCGTCCAACTTGATTGAATGAGCTAACCACATATTTTGGTAAATTCTAGACAGCTTATTGTAATAGGTCTAAGAAAGTCTGTTTTGCCTATTTGAAGTAGTGAGCTTCTCTTATTATTATGACCCAGGTAATTTGTTATTGTCTTCACTGGTACAAAACCCATGGAAAAATTGAGAAATACCCTAATAACAAAAGATGGTTAATAGTAATCTAATATGAATAGTTTTCAAGATTATTTGTAAAAACAATGGTTCATTTCAAAATATACCTATGTAACTGTCTTTGATAAAATTGTATAGAAAAATGTCAGAACATGTCTGATTACATGTAAAATATGATTAAAAGAAAATGCATGTTTATCATCTTTTTGAAATATCAATGTCTTTGTTATTACTTCAGCTGATTTTTAAAGACCTTACAATATTATAATTTGATGATAGCCATCTTGTCTGACATATTATTTACTTACTGAATTTTTGCTCCTAAAATAATAAATTAGGTAATATCAAGAAATCTATATTATGTGAACATAACCTACTGCAGTGGATGCTGGCCAATATCTGTTCAGTTTCTTACAAGGGTCATTTGTTAAAAAGTCAGGCTATCATAAAATTAGATACACATAAGCGGATTTTATATGTATACTAAAAAAGACTCTGTTATTAAAATAACAATCTATGTTGGAAAACTAAAGATTTAAAAACTCAGAACCCTAACCTCTCTTAAATGATTTGGATAAGCAGATTGGTTGTCTAAATTCTCTGCAAGTAGTCTTCAATTTTTTATCTGGCTATTTATAGAAAGCTGCAAAAACAGCTGAGCTGACTGAAGTGATGTCACTTTTGCTGATGGAATGGTTTGTCCCAGAGCACGCTCAGAGGCTGCACCATTCTGCTTAAGGTTTGGTACGCAACCCTAAGCAGCGAGAAGGTGTAAACATGGGCATTTTTCAGCCCCACCAATCAATATTACATTGATGACTTTCTACTGACCTTTAACCCCACGAGGAAAACCAATAGCGCCATACTGAATCTTCCCGTCTTCAAGGGCTGCCTAGCATAAGCTACCAATTTTACAATCGATCAAAAGTCATCTCTGTGAATAAAGCTTGAGATTTCAGGCAACAGCAAGCAATTTTTGAAAGGTCAGGACTGGGTTTTTATTTGCTTGCCCTGTGCTTTCAACTTGTATCATAGTTCTTTATAACCACTAAAAGTAGTAAGAAAATTTCAGATTTTTTTTCCCCCATGTATTTTTAGTAAGCCTTTGGGCATTTTCACTGTCCCTAAAAGAATATGGTTGCGTGGCAACCTTCACAGTTGCTATGGAGACTCCATGTGTAAGCAGCTGCTGCAATCAGCATTAACTCCAGGCTTGCAGGTTTGTCATTCCAATACATAGGGAGGGGGAAACAAATAGGACAGCACATTGCCGTAAAGGGGAAGTCACCTAGATAATGTCACTCACAAACATATGTTCCACAATTATTCTTTCCACTGTTTTATTGCTGCAATTATAGCTAAACTAAGATTACAAAATTATATGGTTTTAATTTGCCTCTATTGACTATGTTTCACTTCCATTAAAATTAAGTCTGAACCCATTTACGTAGAAAACTGTTGGTTTTCTGGGGGGAAAATTTTTTTTTTTTTACTTTCTCATTTGATGTCAAAAGGGAAAAAAAAATCAATGCCCATAGAAACCTTTGTATGAAACAAGCAACTTAGTCAAAATATAAATCAACCTAACACGCAAAGCATAGCCCCTGTCCCAAAGTTCCTTCAGCATTGCTAATATTTTCACATTTGTCAGGATAGACCGCAAAGATGCCTCAGATGAGACTGATCCAAGTCTTTAAAATGTAAGCAGAAATGCCAGTTAAGCCATCTTAAGCTCCTATCCTTAACTCATCCCATCAAGCTTAAATATTGCAGCATGTGATCTCAATATCAATGTCCTTAAAAAGAAACTCAAGAACAGAGGTGTTAGGAAAACTATTGTTCATACTTCTTTCAAAATAATTTTTATCTAACCCTGATGAGCCTTGATATTGCAAAAATCCTTGATATAATAATATCTGATAAATTCATTTCATCAAAGACAGTCTCCCGAATACATGGGCACAGTATTATTAAATTAAGGAATGATATGTAAGATAGAATTAGTTGCCAATGTTTAGTCAATATAGATTCAAGATTGCCAAAATAATAAATATTTACTACCCTCGGTCTAATATTTCAATTTCTTATTTATAACTATTCTATTTCTTCATAGAAACCTAAAAATTACCACTAAAATCAGTGTATTACTTCAGGACAATGTAACTACTTAATTTCTAATTTATATGACATAATCCTAGCAGACAAGCAAGAAGACAGTTTTTTTTAATATTTAATAAGATTTTAGTGACATATAGCATTTTTGCTCTGTGACACAGAATGGTCACCTTTTATGATTAGCTTTTGGATTTTTTGGATTTTTTTGGTCACGAATCAACAAATTAAAATACTTATCAAATATATTTCTGAACTTGCATAAACAGCTGCAATGGGACTGTGTTAAAATAGAGTTTTAAGCAAGACATGGATAATTGAAAGTAATAAACATAACTATTCAATTTTAATATTTATGTAAAAAGGAACCATTAGTATTTTTATTACGTATCACTTAGAAGCCTACATACACATGTCAGAAAAGAGATTTCTTGAATAAGATGGTAGTATATAAAAATCTTTGTCTGTGTATGTGTATATATATATATGTGTATATGCAGTATTAGCAGCATTATCTTTATATTAGTAGGATAGTACATGATAATAAAGCATAATTGCCCATTCTAAAAAGCCTTAAACACATTTAAAAGGTGAAATTTAACAATAGCTAAAAGGGAGCACATTAATATGTTCGTGATTAAAATATAACACAGAAAAATTTCAGAAACTTGTAATTACCATTTTAATGGCTCTTTAAGTAGATATCTAATTGCACAATTCATAGACTTTTTTTAAAAAAGCAAATGGTGAGTTATTCAACGTTACGACGAGTTTGTTAATCCCACGTTTTAATTTTTCACCTCTCAGCATATATTAAAGCAAACATTCATTTTTAATTCAGTATAGTATAAAAAATATAGATCCTCCCACAGACCTTGCTCACTACCATTTGAATGGAACCCTATTTAGGTTTAGAGCATCAGGAGTCACTCTAGAAACCCTGAAATTGAAAACACCGGTAGACCCTTAAGCATAGAAGTGTTAGCAGGTGCTGCTGTAATACACAAATCCAGATAACATTAAATGACCTATTTTTAAAGCCTGTCCAAGAAAAGCGACATCAAGGAATTGAATTCTTTGCCCTTTACTTTAATAGTTCCTTGTCATGCAATCTTCAAATCAGAAAGGGTGATCACCACAAAACAAATCCCCAACCTGATACATACAACAGGGGCATCTTCTACAGTCCGGCAGGCTGCAGTTTACGGCCCATTCATTACAGCTTGCATTTTACTGCAATACAAGACAGAGAACTCACACTCAAGTCAATGCAAACTTACCAAGCATGACTTAAATCCAAGTCATTTAGACAATAAGTGATGTAAAACCATATCTGATGATTTAAATACTGATCTTTTCTCAATATATTTTATATTAATCTGGAAGATATTATATTTTGATTTCCATAATAGATACGGTTTAACAATAAAAATTTAGTTTGCACATTTTAAAGTAAGATTATGATTTAAATTTGCCATTGCTAAACTCATCAAAGTATTGGAGTTTTTTGAATTCAATCATGACAGAATATATCCCAATTAATTCAGCAAAGGATACGGCTATAGTTGGAGATACAAAATATACTTCAAAATGGATTTCTGGTGAATGAGCCATAAGTGCTATTTTCTCTAAAAGTGACATGAATCTATAAAGCAATTATTTGGACAATTTGAGTACTAAACCCCGTGACTGTGAATGAGAAGGTTTTATTTGGTTTGAGTTATAGGAATTAGCGATGTACATTGACAATAGTGTGCCAGTTTCAACTAAATTATTTTATAGCTCTCTAAAATAAGAAATAAATGCAATCTTCCCCCATATTATTTGAAAATTTCCAAAACCATAGAAAATTTTAAATAGTACAACAAACATCCTTATAGTCTTCATTTATTCAGTAATTATTATTTTTGTCACCTTTGCTTTCTCTCTCAGTCAAAAATTATTGAATATTGGCAGTATCATATTTCAACCTAAAACATACTTTCTTAAGCTGAGCCTTTTGAACTTAAGCTACAAACATCATGACATTTCACCCCTAAATACTTCATCAGGTGCTTCCAAAACAAAGGACATTCTGCTACGTGAACCACAATGCTATTATTACACTTAAAAAAATGTAACACTATCACAATAGTACTTCATATTACAAAGTCCTAGTGTAAAATACCCCAGGTCACTTGATAATGACCTCTAGCTCATCCGGGTGGAGAACAAGGATGCAATCAAGGATTATGGGCCCCCTATTGCAGAGTCGCCTTAAATCTAGTGTGGGCTCTTCAGCATTTGTCTTCTATGTACTGAAATTTTTTAAGAACCCATATGCATTGTTTAAATATCTTACAATCTACATTTTTTTCTAGTTGTTTTCTAATGGTTAGACTTAGGTTCAAACTTCTTGGCAAGAGTACAACAAAGGTTAAAGGTAATGTTATGTCTGACCATACAAGATGACCTTCTAATAAAGGACTATACCCAGACAGACTCTACCCCTAGTGTAGAGTCTGTATTTTTCTAGTATAATTTAAATGAATCGCTAGGAAAGCACAATCATTTGCTACTGTCATCTTAAGTATGAAATCTTACAATTCATTTAACATAATTCAGTTTATTAGACTATGGAGTGGATTCCTCAGCCCTTTTAGGTGTGTGACTTACAATGAAAATCTGGAGTGTCTGAGCACTCTGTGATTGAATTCTATGCCCTCAACCCACTACCTTTGGACAGCTCATAGAATGGCCAGACTGGAAATAAGGAGTTTCACAGCACTTTCATTTCCAAAAATTTACACAATGAATGTTGCTACCAGCATTATTAAAGCTATATTACATCTATTATATCATCATACATCTTGGGAACACAAAGCTAAATAAATGAAAATTATTTGGAAAAAACAAATTTCCCACTCTGTTGCAGAGAGTGGGGATGAAACTAAGTTGTACACATTGAAAATTTTTAGTAATTCTGTAGTTTAAAATATAATTAAATAAGCCAATAGCGAGACATTTCATTACTAGGGAGAAAAGCTGGAGGGGAATGTATTTGACCGGAAATAAAGAGACTCTAAAAGGTGTTAAAAATCCAGTGCTAAACTCTTTCAGTGCACCTGTCAGTTTACACATGCAAATAGACATTTGTCAGTTTTTAAAAAACAAAGAATCAAGAAGGGATGCTTAATATCTCCTTTCTAATCTCATCCAGCCATATATCATCTAGTTCTTGGTTCAGATTGGCAAATAGAAATACATTTGAAACACTCAGGCTGTGTGGATCTCTCAGTCCATTTAAAGCCGTCCTATAAAATGTAAACTAACACACATTTATCCTTTGTCAAACTATCAAGTATGGAGCTACCCCTAAATGCCATCAAGTTCATTTGCTTTTTAAGTATTTTAGAATTTTTTTTTTATTACAACTGTGAGCTTGGAATCTTTTACGTCAGAATACTTTGTAAACTTCAGATCTTTATACAAATGCTGGGATTAAGGGGCCAAGTAAATGCAAATGGACATAGTTAAAACTCCAGCTCTGGCTTTTATCCATTGCACTAGCTTTGGCAAGCCTGAACCTTCTTTCCCCTATAAAATAAGGATGATAATATTTTCCTTTTATGACTAAATATACGAAAATTAAATGGCAAAGAATAGGTGCTCAGCAACTGTTAGTAAAATTTTAAAATCGTGGTCATAGACCTAACTTCATGTATGATGTTACTAATACTTAGACTTGCTCAAATAGGCATATAACATATGTACCATAAACTTTCATAGATAAGGGTCCTTCTCCTTGCAAATTCATGGTTGCTTTAGACACACATGCAAGCACACAAACATATACACAATTACCCATATATTCATGGGAAATTAGATATAACTAAAGTTCTGCAATGATATAAAGAATATATTTGATCTCTGGGGTGAAAATACAGTCTTCTACTTTGTTTTCCAGAACTACGACGTACTTCCTTTGAAAACCCATAAATATATGATAAAAAAAATGAAAAATGGAAACAGCGCCCTGTCCCTATAGCCAAGACTTTTGATACACACACACACACACACACACACACATATATATATATTTATATTTATTTACTAGTCATCTTTTTAACATCTTAAAATGAACACTAAACCCAAAGAGGGAAATTCTCTAGAACATGGCAAAGCACAGCCTTCATTTCACATAAGAGATGCAAAGCAACAAGCAATCTTAGTGCTTAAGAAGGGTCTTCTTAAATTAAGTTTATGTTTTTATTGTTGCTGTGTATCCTTATTTTTAATTTAATTTTTAGTGTTATATAAGCATTCAAATAGCAGTATGATGTGTTGCTTTCCAATCTTGCTCAATATTTTTCTTTTCAAAAGAAACCATAAGATTTTCCAGCAAAGAAGCAAAAATGTTTTTAAGTGTTTCCTTTTCCCAAGAGACAGATGCTTTAATGAATAAAATAGCAACACCATGTAATTATATGAATCTTACCCAGAGCGGCCTGTGTAACAAATATATGTTTTAAAAGAAGAAAAGGAAAGGAAAGGAAAATCATAGAAATTCTTAAAAGAAACTGGAACTCTCTGAACATTTACCTGCTTTCTCAAATTTCCCATTCAGTAAATAAACGTAATAAAACAAAAAAAAAGCAACTTCTCCTTATATAGAAAAATTTAAAACTTGATGTCTTTTTGAATAATTTCTGTTAATTAAGAACTAAACCATCTACCACGCTTATCTACTGGAATGTAAAGATGTGAATCTCACTGCTTTAGTTTACATTCAGAAAGAAACTTGCTCAGCCTCTCTTATGATCCTTAATGTCAACTTTGCTAAGGTTACCGTGTGCAACTATAAAGTAATTGAATTTCTAGCAATAGGATAATATAGGCCAATTTAAAATAGTATAAACTTACCATAACACAAAACTTCTTTATTTTTATGGGGAAAGTAAAATATATTAAATTACTAAATCAAAATAAATATTCATTCAATTTTAACTGTAAAGAAGCAAGCATTTAAGAGCTGCAATTTCTGTCTAAAATAAATATCAAAATCTCTACCTATAGCCAATATCAATCAAAAGCCTGAGATAAGCTTCTTAGGACTCTATATTCTAATCAAGCATTGTAATAACTGAGAATGATTATGCAAAATATGATTTATTATTTAAAAATTTACATTTATGGTGTTAAAACACAATAATGATTACATTTTTAAATACATGGCTTGTTTTTTCTGATATTCACCTAAAAGGCCCTAATCACATTCTAGCTTCTTTATTATTAAGACAAATAGGTTTGGACTAGATATAATTCAAAATAATTTAAGAAATTTATAAAACTGAACATCTTAAAGTAAATACTTGGGAAGGGTTTTCTTAAAATATTTTTTCTTCTCTGTCTTCTCTTTCAACTTGATTTTCCAGGATGGAGAGGGGAAATATTTATGTTATCATCTACTATAACCATAAAAATTCATCACCTAAGAACCTTCATAGTAGTATGGTTTTGTATTACTGTCTTTTCAATTCTTTGATGTTTTTCAGATGAAATCCTGTCTGGTTATAAAGGCTGGAATTCCCACTCTCATTCATGAACAATTCTGTCATTATAGAACCTGTTAAAATTAAATGAGCTGAACAGAGGTATAATACTGACCCAAACCCATCAAAATTTTCATGGAAAAAGGATAATCAAATTCTAGGTTATTTTTGGTGGGCTTTCATGGGAAATTCCTTTTAACAAAAACTGATATAAAAATGATATTCACACAGCAAGGATAAGAACAGCAACTAAAGATTTGAAAAGCCCACCAGGAGAGAAAATTCAACCCACTTATAATAAGTCAACTGCTATATATTTTTCTATGTTTGGTACCCCAAAAGAAGATGATATGAATCCATTTTCTGTTCAGATTCTTTTTAATCCTACAGATGAAAACTACCCTACTGTTTCCAAATGCTTTTTCATTCTAATGGTAAAAATAGCTACCAGAAAGATGGGGTTTCACTGTGGATTCTTTACCAAGTATGCACTATTACAGAGTAAAAAACATGCACTTCTTTAAAGTAAGCAATTGCTAACTTGATTCTTTTAAACTGAAATTTTTTCACGATGTCATTAGTCAGATTATCAACATTCTCTCAGCAGTAAAACCTCAAATACCAAAATAGCATAAAAGAATTCCACCATTAAATAAATTTTATGCACATGACATTTCCAAAGCAGTCTAGTTTTCATAATGAATACCAGCAAACAGAATTTGGCCAACTAGTAACCTGCCTAATTTCAGATCCCTTAAAAGCATGATATAGATCATTCATATTCTCAGTAAAATACAACAAAGAAGCTTTTGATAGTTTAATCAAAATTACTTATAATAATCCTTCTATTTGGGAAGATGAGAAAATTAAGATAAAAGATCTTAAAACAAAGTTCTAATATTAAATGCTATATTAATTGCTCTGAACAGAAGCTTTAAAAGGAAATGAAAATATATTATTCATCCAAAATCCCATAGCTACCAGAGTATTACTTTATTTTGTAGTTCACATTTTTTCTTGAATATACGTAATTTTTAAATGTTGTCTCAAAAAACGTTAGCAAGAAATTTATACTTTTAATGGGCTCATTTTATTTATTCTTTTGAAAAGAATAACTCCTGCTGACACTTCAGAAAGATAATTATTTTGACAAATATACTGTTCATGGAAACCATACAAAAGATATTCTTACTTGAGGTGTTGACTGCAATACTGGTAATGCTGGCTCCCTAGCGTTTGCAACCCTTCTCTAACCTAGATTCCCACAACCATTTGTGTTTACTCTCTCACACTCACTCCCTTTCCTCACTCACAAGCACACTTATCACTTCTGAAAGACCAAGCTGGACTTTGTAGTTTTGCACAATTATAATAAGAACTATGACCTATTAATGCAGAAATAAGATTCTCACTTTATAATATTTTAAAAGACTTCATGATATTCTGACTTGACAATTCCTGACACTGACCATGTTTTACCTTTCAATGTTTAACTCCGTCAACTACGTATAGATTTGAATCCATTTTTAAAAGTGAGATGATTACGTCACTACTTTTGATTACCCTAAATCATCATTATTGATAGGTGTATCTTTACTCTCACAATATACCTTATCAGCTGGCTGCAGCTGTTTTTCTAAATTGAAAGAAAATACTGATTATTAATTATAGCATTGCATATCACTCAAATACATGATCTTTCTGGCTATATATCATTCTGATGAGGTTAAAGTAGCTAATGGTTCTCAACATGAGTTTAATAGGTAAATTTAAAGGTACCCACTGTAAAAGTTACATGAGACAAATGCTATGCAATTATGTTATTTTAGTAGTTTTCTAAGTTTAAAGCCAAATCTTCCTTAGGATTAATCAATTTGTAACTCCACTTTCATTATTTCCAAACAACAAGAGGTGTCTGGATAATTCAAAATATGACTTTAAAGTAAGTTCGGTCACAAAAAAAAAAAAAAAAAAAAAAAAAAAAGGCCATTTTGGACTGTGTCCCTTACTGCCCATGAACATTAGGTATCTTTCTCTCCCAGTGTGTTAGCAAAGCCACACACATTCTTTCTTGCTACAAATCTGTAAATCTGGAAAGGAGTAAAGAACATGAATAGAAAATCTCTTTATAGAATAAAAAAGCCTGGGGTGTTATTAAAGAGCACTGTAAGCCCTGTTCTATTCATAGTAATTACAGGATCAGATCAGGTTAATGTGGGGACCCAGGTCAATAAAGTACTGTGGGTTCACTCTTTAATCTCCTTCAGTTCTATAGTCTGCAGTGTTAACTGCTCTGCTTGATTCACCAAATCACTATAGGTAATGTGCACGTCATGGGAGTTTTGGGCATAGCAGAAATTTTATACATTCAGTCAGTCACAAGTTTCAGAAAATGAAAAAAAGCTAATTTCTCAGAACAATTTGACAAGTTTTTCCTCTTTCAACTCAGATAATAAAGGTCAAATTTCATTTCTAGGTAATGCCATTTTTAGTGCTCTTTTCACAATAAAATCTGTTTCCTTATTAAATTTTTCATCCACCCATCATTCACAGATGATATTACACAATCTTGATAAACATATCAATGAAGACTAAAATAGATTAGCATTTGGCCTCATGCACCTTGAGATAACCACTCCTTTTTTCCCCCTGCTATTTTCTCTAAAATTTCTGTGGAGGATGAATAACTAAAAATTTAAAGCTTGATATCTCACGCCTAGAGATTTTTTTGAAGTGTTTTTTTAGGTTACAGTCTCCCCTAATATCATGAAATTGTCTGCCAATAAAGGTTCAAAAATCTTCCTCTGTATTAAAAGTACCTAAAATTGTGATTTGTGATGGTCACAATCATTATTCTTTTTCCATTTTATTTTTAAGGGTTTTGGGAGGTTAGTACTAAAAACATCTTACTCTTAGAAAAAACTTAGGACCTTGTGCTAATGTAAAATTCTTCAAATACTTATGTCATTATAGTGCCATGCATGTAATATATATTTTTAAGTGGGGAGGGCACTAAAGATTTTTATTTTATTTTATTGAGGCATTGTGTTGTTATACAATCATAAATGTATATGTAGTAACAATATGATATGCCCCTGGTTCTAATCCAGACTCACCCCCACATTGCCTGTAACCCAGATTCTGACTCTTCTATATTCCCCCATAACAAATCTAAATGTGTGTGTGCATATATATGTGTATATTTTTTTCCAGAATTAAGTTATTGTATAAGTATTATTTGGCTTCTCAGGGGAGTAAAAAGTAAGCTATATCATTGATTCCCCGCTAGATCTCTCTCTACCCTCCCTCTGCCCCCCACCTCTATCTTCCCCCCTCCTTCCCTACATATCTATGGTTTCCCTATATTATGTGTTGCTTCAACTTTGGTGGGTCTAGTACATAAGCTTGACTACCTTTCATTCAATTTTGAGCCTTGCTCTAGTGTCCACAAATGTGGGGGAAAAAAGTTTTGAACATGCATCTCCTCATCTGAGTTCAATGTGAACACAACCACAAAAGGAACCTTGGGGTCTTTGCTCACCTGAGATCAATTGTCCTTCAGTAATTCTTTCCTACTTCTGGGTTTTGGTAACTGCTTCAGCCACTGTGTGCTTCTTCAACTATCAGTCACCGTAAAACATCTTATATTCAAGATCTACACATGCTAGATGAAGAATTAGCCTTGAAGAGTACAGAGCTTGAAAAGTCAAGAGAATATGTGGTCCTGATGGACTCCTGCCTCTACCTTTGCTACATGTCACACTTTTCTCTGTCCATCCCTTCAAGAAAGCAGTGCTGACAAACAAAACAGTGATCTACAGTGAGTGAGAGATTGCCAGATACCAGGAGGGTATTAAAAGTACAGTTGTAACAGCACAACCAACTCCAGGTCCTGTTCATTCATATTTTTTTTGTATTTTTGAACAACCATACAAGTTTTTAACAAAATAATATAAAATGTGTATAGATTCTGGATATTACAACTACCCCCAGGAGTGCCCTCCCAATTATCCACCCTTATCCCTCCCTTCCACTTCCCACAATATCTCTAAAAAAGGATTATGCTGTATAGCATTACATCTTATCTGGATTTAACACATGATAATAGACCAACTTTCTCACTGGCCAGGGTCTAGTCCCAACCTCCACAGATGAGTGGAGACAATCCACCATTAGTTCTCTGGGTTAAGCTGATTTTACTCAGCATGATATGTTCATTTGTATTTTCACAAATTAATCACTTCACTTTTGTATAGAGTGCTGGGTAACTATGTGTGGTATATGTGTTTAAAATTCTTATGACACCAATATTAAAACAGATATGCCACTTGTCTTCTGAATGCTAGAGCTACGAAGCTAGAGCTTCTGAAGCTAAGAGCTATGTCCTCTATTTTCCCAAAAAGTGAAGTTGACTTACTAATTTAAATCATAAGAATTTTACAGTTGATTTTTCCCTGAAATTTGAACGGGTAATTATTTTTATTAACTTTAAATGCATATCATTCAATATGAATTACTTGTCTAAGCTTAAAAATACATTGCAAGTACAAATTACTTTTTTCTTATGTAAGTTAAATTTAAGAAAATTTTGGCAGAACTGACCATTTGCTACAACAAAGGAAAAGTTTCATTTTAAAGCAGGGGTCATCCAAACAAAGTTTTTTTAAGATGGATTTAAAAAGAACAAACCTACCAAATTTGTTAGTACTTGAATGATGTGGAACTCTGGTAAGTACCAGCATGCAATACGGCAAAAACGAATCAATCAGTTCAGCTTAGTTCAGCCTCTGCAACTGGCCATCTGGCACAAAATCAACCAAATGTATCCCTGCATATTCATCTTCATTTTCACAAATACTCAAGAGAATGTCATTCTAGGGCAAAATAAAATTAAATCACCATAATTTTTAAGACATTTTTCCTTTCATGCCCTCTTGGGAACACTGTGTTTATAGGAGAATACTTATTGCTATAAGGTTGCTGTATAATTCTTATTTAAATGTATTTATTTTTTCTTTTCTATGGATTAGAAATAAAACATTTAATTATAAAATATTAAGATTTTTGAAAAACAATATTTTAGAAGAGGGAAACTTCTATGACTAGGTCAGTGTACTTTTCATTGAGTCAATCAATAGATTGAGAGACTTCAGCCACGTTTATGGAACTTAATAGTTTCATAATTGCATTAATCATGAATGAAGTTGGCCTAAGATATAATTAGTTATTGTTCAACATAATCAAAACAATACTAGTTCATGTTTTAATTCCTATTTACATGAAATCAGAAACTAAAATTTTCACTCAATCGAATACAAGTTTTGCACAATAATCATATTATTATATAAAATTACTCTGTCAAATGCTTTACCAAGTCATGAAAGGATAGGGTTAGATGCTACTATGTCATTTTTGTGATAATTTTGAAATTCTACCAAATATTCGTTTTTCTCAGGCAGAAGCTAAAGAACAATGTGTACTTAGACTTCTTGGGTCATCTCAAATTGAAATTATTAGTTTTATATTCTGTTTTTAAATAGAAAATTGAGTAAAGGATTGGATCAAGTTTATTGTTGATCTTATCCATTTATTTTTGTTCTAGAACGGTCCCAATATATTTGTGTGTTGATTCTTTAAGCAAAGTAAATGAATGTTAGTTAGGATATATCAATGTAAGTAAAATCATAGATTTAAGCAACCTCCTTGTTTCCCAAATCACATTTATAACAGATCTAAACAAAACACTTAATCTAAAAAATAATGTTCAAATTCTACTATGATTTTGCTCATTAAAAAAACTTTGCTATTAGTTTTTAATTTTAAAAAAATAAATGATAAAACTCAGATTTCTTCTTTGCATATTAATCTTTACCAAAAAATTGAAATTGAAAATAATTCATTCTATATTTGAGAAAAGAAGGCTATTAGTAGACACTTCCCAAGCTCCATGTATTATTATAAAATTTATTTTCAGAGTGATATACTCATCAGCATCAATTAATCATGGCAATACTTCCTGAAACAGTTTCAGAGCAGAGCCTGCCCACACTATAGGATCTTTTCTACAGATCTTGGTTTGCCTATCTGTGTGAGTGTGGCCTTCAAGTGATGCTACAGTTTGCTGTTTTGTAGACTGACTCACAGTTTGAAAGCTGCCTTTTGTTATTAAAACACAGAGGCAAAGGGTTGGGGAGTGTTTTCAAACAAAATGCGCTATCAGAATGAATGGACCAAAACTAGAAACCACAGTCAGTATTAAGAATCTAGTGTGGTCATCCTTGATCTGCTCAAACTCTGAAGTGGGGAGCATTCAGAGCCGGGTTTCCTTTGGCTCATCTTTCTGTTGCATCCTTGATTTAGAACTGTGGCCAAGTACATGTAAATATAAAATAAAATGAAGTTGGCTATTAAAGTTTTATTTATCTACTGTACCCATACTCATAAACCTTCCAGATTTTAATTTCTGAACATTAAGCTTTTATTCTACTAAAATTCAATGAATTTGATGAATAACTTATATTCACACATTTTTTAACACTTCCACAAACCTTCTCTCAGTTGGTTCTCAAAAAGACTTGCAAAAGAGTAAAAGATTTTCTCCCTTATTTAAGAGCAAGGAAAGTCAAAGAAAATGCATAGCTTGCTTGGTTATCTTCTAGCTAGTGGGGGAGCTAGATTTACAATAGCCATATCTAGACTACTGGAATTTCCATTGCAGTAAATTCCTGATGGCTTCTACAAGGCCAACATCAGAAAAAGCTTATTAAACTTTAGTGTCCTTGGTTATCCACCTGTTTCCTCTGTAAATCACTAAGCTGTCTACAGAATGAATGATCTGACAGTATCCAGAGTCCTCTTTCCAATCAAAGACCACCACAACTGTCTTTCAAAACCAAAGATTTTGAAAAAGTTTAGAGGTACTACCTTCTTTCTATAGTTTAGTCACTTCCTGGTTTGGTTTTGACATGAGGTAACCCCCAAAAGCTCGTATGTGAGAGAATGCAAGAATGTTTAGAGGTGAAATGATTAACCTAATCACTGCATTAATCCTCTGATAGAGATTAATTAGGTGGTAACTGTAGGCTGGAGCAGGTAGGTCACAGAGGCACGCCTTTGGGTGAGAGAAGTCTGTCTCTCTCCACTTCCTGGTGGCCATATCCTGAGTCAATTTCTTTCACCACACTCTTCTGCCATGATCAGGGCAAAAAGCAATGGAGTTGGCTCTCAGTAGATTGAGACTTCTCAAAATGTGAGCCCCAAAATAAACTTTTCCTCCTCTAAGATTGTTCTAATAAGGTCTTTTGGTCACAGCAATGAAACATCTGGTTAAAACACTTCCTAAGGCCTTCACCAAGCAACAGACTACCATTCAAAGCTGCAAGAGCCATCCCCACCTCTGTGTTTCTACATACTGTAACTATAGCTTTCTAGGACATGGCATGGCTCCCTCACTATCAGACAGTGTGCTTCAAGGTAAGGATCCCATCTTTTAACTTTGTGTTCATGTCACTTAGCATAGAGTACCTAGCTCATTATATAGGTCAATGAATATTTGTTGAATGAAGGAATGAATGAGAGAATCACAAGGAGATGGAAATGGCACTAGTTCAAGAAAGGACCTTTCCTTGACAGCATATTTCTCAACAAGCTGTTTAAGGTAAAAGTGAGATGTGAAAGCATGATTCAGACAACAGGACCTAAGGCAAAAGAACAGAGGGCAGATAAACTGTTGCTTATGAGACGAAGAGGAATTTGCTTTTACAAGAGATTTAGAAAGGACAAAAAAAAAAAAAAAAAAAAACACAGAAAAGGAAGTGAAATCAACCACTAAAATGGCCCTGGAAAATCCACTGGAAACTGGTTGCTTTGTTGAAACATAAAGCTCTTCTCTTTATATTCCACCATACCCTCCCACCCCTGTTTCAATAAGACTTCCCACTCTCGCAATTATATTATATAAGCATTGCTATGGTTTGGATATTTTGCAGGGTATCCCCAAGGCTTCCTGTGTTGAAACTGAATCCCCATTATGAGGCATTAAGAGAGTGGAAACTTAATCCATCTATGACATTTGGGGTGGGACCTTAGATAGACGATTGGAATTAAAGTCATTAGGGTGAAGTTCTCCCCTCCATGATTGAATCCTGGTGGCTTTATAGGAAGAGTAGAAAACACCAGAAGAGACACATATAAATCTGCCCTCCCAGTCTCACCATGTGATCCCCCACATCACTTCAGGACTCTGTCAGCAGGAAGACCATCACCAGAAATTGGCCCTCGACCACGCACTTCTAGAACCATGAGCTAAAATAAACCTCCTTTCTTTATAACTTTCCCAGTCTGTGGTATTGTGTTGTTGGCAACAGAAAATGGATGAATACAGACTCTGAAAATTGTAAAAGGACCTGAATTTCCTATCTGGGCTCATTTGATGCAAAAAAAAAGAAGTGATAATAATCACAAGAGCTAAGAATAAAGTATTCATGAGAACAAAAACCTACTAGAAATTTGACAAACTTTTCAGGTCAGATCTGTATTTCTACAAACAGAAAACCAATCTTATACAGAGGTTAAAGAGATAAGAAACCCTGCTGACATGCAGAATTCATAATAAATGAATGATAGAAACCAGACTATATATGAAGAAAACAGAGATTAAATCAATTATTCATACTCACTCATTCAGTAAACTTCTGATAGGAATCAGGATATATTATCACAAAATATGGCTCCTAGGCATATGAGAAGATAGAAGAAGCACAAAGTTTTCTGTAGCCTTCCCATTTCCCTTTTCCCCTAAAAAAAATCCATAGAAAAAGAGTTCTCTGTCCTTCCTCTACAGTAGATCATAAAACCTTCATTTCAGAGATCCCCATCATGTGCCCAAGGGAAACCAATATCCTTATCTCTGAAGACACAGGTATACAGAGATGTGTCTGAACAAACAACCTTTTCTAAACTTCCCCCAATGCATTATCATTAGATCATACTCTGCACAGCTGTCTATTAAAAATAGTTTTCTCTGCCTCTTTGGGTCTGTTTCTGAAGGCTTCCATGTCACATAAAAATATTAAATAAATGTCTATATCTTTCTCTTTTTAATCTTTCATTATAGGTCTCTCAGTTGTGAAACTTATAATGAGTGAAAAATTGTTTCTCCCCCACAATTTCACTAAGCAGCAGTGCTTTGCAGTCACTAGGAAAAGAATTGTAAGGCAGACACAACTCATCTCTCATGTAGCTGAGCTCTAACTAATGCTACATCAGTCATAATGTAGGATGCTTTTGGAGCACACAGGAATGGCAACTAAATGTGACCCAAATTATTAGGAAAGACTTTGTAAATTATGTCTTAGGATGAGAATTAAGAGCTCAAGTTGAGGGATTTGTAAGAATATTGCAGACAGAGGAAACAGCATACGGGAAGTCCTAGAAATGAGAGAGAGTCTGACATGTTGAGGAGTTGGAAGTAATGCAAGAAGACTGAGTGAGACTGGGGTGGGATGCAGGGGACAAATCATGAAATACTTGTAAGCTATGTTAACTGCTTGTTCTGTATGCTGAAGATAATGTAGAGTCACTGGAAAGTTTTAAGTGTGAGTGTTTCATAGTTAGACAATTGAGAAATATCATTCTGCCTTCAGTATAGAGATGGGATGAGAGGGAGACAACTTGGAGGCAGAGAAAACAGTTGGATTAATTAGTAATCCAAATGAGGGAGATGCACAAAGGAAGGAAGTTGTATGTGTTGAGAGAGTTTAGATTATTTGAGGGATATTTAGAGGCAATAACTATAGCATTGGATAACTGATTAATGATGTGTATGGGAATGGAGAAAGAGTTGTCCAGTATTGCACACAGAGCTGAGAAACTGGGGGCCCCACCCTACAACACATCGTAGATAAAGAAGCAGTTGGGAGGAGAAAAAATGATAGAATTTTGATACACATCCAATTTGATGTTTATTTGAGAATCTCAAGTGAAGTTCCTTGAAGTTATAGATTGAATATCCTTAATCGAAAATTTCAAAATCTGAAATGATCCAAAACCCAAAATTTTTATGTATCAACTACCAGTACAAGTGGAAAACTCCACACTATGAAACTTTGCTTCATGAGTAAAAGCCTTAGACAGATTGCATGGAAGTGCCTTCAGATTCCATGTATAAGGTAATTGTGAAACATAAATGAATTTTGTATTTAGAATTGGATTCTATCTCCCAAGATATCTCATTACGCATATGAAGACAATCTGAAATCTAAAGCACTTCTGGTCCCAATCACTTTGGATAAAGAATTCTCACCTTCCAGTTGGATACCAAGGGAAGTGCGAAAGTTATCTCAGATATAGATTTGAGAGTTACAATCAAATAGATGATACTTCAAGGACAAAGCAGCAAACAAGGTCATCCAAGAAACATGACAATGAGTAGAAAACAGGGCCTTGGCCTCACTTGCATGAAAAACCAACCTTGCTGGAAAGAGTTAGACAAAGCAGACTGCATACCAGTCTGAGATGAGAAATCCAAAGGGATCAGAGTAAAATCAGGAGAGAGAATTAATTGGGCAGCCAAAGGAAAAGATTTTTAAAAAATAAATAAGTGATCCACAATTCCAAACATCACAAGGACATAGACATTGAATGGTCTCCATGGTACCCATTAATGGATTTTCTGAAAGAGTTTAATGGCAAAGTAGCCTGCAAAACCATCCTTTATATTTAAGAGTGTGAGAAAGATAAAGGTATAAAAGTAATAAGAATACACAAAGCTGAAAAGATGCTCAGCTACAATAATGACAGCACATGCTAATAAGAATATAAGTGTTTTTAATTTGAACTGTTTAAATGTTGATAGGAAGGAGCTGTCAAAGGAGGGAAATGGAAGAGAGATTATCAGTAGAGCAATGATTCTATTTAAGTGGGAAAAAATTACAATCACTGATCCAGGAAAAGAGAAAATACTTTATATAGTAATAAAAGCAGGAGGTATGGTGGGGAGGGGTGGTAAAAATGAGGATATTCTTGCCCAGAGACTTCTAATTTTTCTTTGGAAAAGGAATCAGTGATTATATGCTGAGGTGAGTGATGGTAGCAGAAGAGAAAATGGGCTTTAGTGGAGGTAACATTTTAAAAGAAGAGTGATTTGAAATCACATTTGTGGAAAGTATAAGTACTGGCTAGAAAAAAGGTAAAAGTTGTAGATAGTCTTGAAGGCACTGGGGAGGTGGGGCAAAGACCGAAAATTTGTAAAGTACCCTACCCCATTCATTGTTTCCAGGGGCAGTAAGCAGATTAAAAATACTAGCCATTGAGAAAGCAAATTCTTAAGTTAATTCAAGTAGGTTATTTGCCATACAAATGCAATGGAAGGAAAGCAAAGATATTCATGATTTGGGCAAGAAAAATAAGGCCACAAGCAATGATATCTCTGTGGAATCCAATTTGCAAATACCTAGTCTTTAAAAGGCTTCAAGGAAAGGGGAAAGTGTTAATGCCAAGAGATCCCCAATGCCACACATTCTACTCATTTTGCAACTTGAATATTGCAGGATGTTTATTTTTTTAGGGGGAAAAAACCAATTACCTTCTGGGCAAACATTACCCAAATAAATGGTATCTTTGTGTAAAATTTAGTTCTATTTGTTTAGAAATAGACAGTAAAGAAAATAAAGTATGTGAGTTCAAACCCCAGCAGCACGTACACAATGAAGTCTCAGGAGCAACAAAGGCCACATGAAAGACTAAATTAAAATTCTTTCTCTCTCTCTCTCTCTCTCTCACTGTCCCTCTCTCTTTAACAAAATAAGTCAGCTATAGCACTGTTCAACATGAAATAGACGAAAAACTGTACTCTGTTATGAAAACATTTTTGCATTTTTGAAACATTTATATCATTAATGATGTCAGTTAACACTCAAAACATTGAAGATGACTATAATTATTGGATATCATGATTCCAATTTTATTTACTCATTAATTGAATAAATGCATTGCCCTTTGTTGCTGGGAACACAAAGACGAAACCCCAGTTCCTCCTCTCCAATTGTTCACACAGAAGACAAAGGTAAACTAATTTCAATAAGTGTTATAAAGCTATGAATGAGATGTTTGTAAGACAAAGGAAGAGAGCCTGACTCTGCAACATTAATGGAACCAAAGAAAGCTTTCACTGTGACTCTAAAATTATTGTGCAGTTATACTTACTTCTTTTAAGTTATGCACATAGATATGGACACATTATAAGGATGAGTTGAGATCAGATCCTGAGATTTTTACAATAGCAAAAACTGACAAATCTAGACCTATAATTCAAATATCACAATATCCTATTTTGTATATGTCTAGAATACTATAAATCAATCCTCTGAGCATAACCTGAAATAAGTTTGTAAAAGCTTACCATCACATTTTAAAAATCAGAATTAATCTTTCTCTGTTACATTATTGTTTGATTATAATCAGCCATCTGGTATTTTTGAGTTATAGTCGATCACAGCATTGCTGAAACAGGCAAACTTCATAGCAAATCTACCCTTGCAGAACACTCTATACTAGGATTGCAAGGTGCTGTACACACATGAACAATGCAAGCGGCAGAACTAAGAACAATTAAATGGGATTTTTTTTTTGCAATCTTTATTTGAAAGCTTATGTTCCAGTACTGTAGGTCAAAGAATGTACTAAATATACAATTCTCTGACCATTGTTATTCAGTGCTTTTAAGCTCATCTATAACCAGTTTATTAAAAAGTACAAGGGAGATATGAAATGAGCCAGTAGAACAAATATTATATTGGAAGACATTTATTAATACAGCATGTTATCAAGATAGTTGAGAATACATTAATTCAGATTCTCTCAAATGCCTAAGTACTAGTAGAAAATTTGACACTTTCTACTGCATTAACTCTTTCATGGTAACATTCAGTGAATTTCTTCAGTCCTTGTGTGTTAATTAATATACTCCATAAAACTGATTTTATTCAGGAGATCTGAAACCTCTCACGCAATAGCAACTGCTACTATTTTGACAATGAGTTGTGGCTTCTTAAAAATAATTTCATTGTGTGTTCCTGTAATTCAACATCTAACACTGTTGAAAAAATCATGCAGTTGTACAAGTTTTATGAAAACATGCATTCATGGTCTTCAATTCAGTTGAACTCTCAATCCTTCCTACTAATATTTTCATCTGTTTAATCAGCTTTCTTGACTATTTGACAGAATGACTATCTCGTATTAGATATAATTGATATTCAATAAACTATAATTATATAATTATAGTGAACTGCTTTATAACTTTCAATATGTTCGCTCTGGTGAAACCATCAACCACAATCAATGTAACAGACACATCTAGCACACTCAGAGGTTTCCTTATATCCCTTGTTATTCCACCCCTCCTATCTTCTCCATCTCCAGGCAAACACTGTTCTTATCTATCATTATAGATTGCATTATATTTTATAATTTTATGTAGACTGATATAGTATATATGATACTATATATGGCTTCTTTCTCTCAATTGTGCTCTTCTATGTATCAGTGACTCATCCTTTTTATTGATGAGTAGTAGTTTGCTTTATTAATAACTCATTATTTATCTGTTAAACTATTGATGAACATTTGATTTTTTCAAGGTTTTTGATTATTGCAAACATAGTTGCTATGAATATTCATGCACAATTCTTTGTATAGACATATGCTTTCATTCTCTTGCATAAATACTCAGCAGTGGAATGTCTGGATCATATGGTAGGTATATATTTAGCTTTTTGAAGAAATTGCAAAAGTTTTTCAAACTAGTTGTGTCACTTAAAGTTCCCATCAACTTTCTTTTGATTAGTGTTAACATAGTATATTTTTGTACATCTTTTACTTTTAATATATTTGAAAAATGTTTATTGTAGGCAGAGTTCAGTTGGTTCTTTTTTTAATCTGAGAATTCATGCTTTTTAATTAAGGGTGCTTAAACAATTTACCTTTATTGATATGGTTGGGTTAAATTCTACCAACTCACTGTAAGTTTTCCACCTATATTATTTGTTCATTGTTTTCTTTATTCTTTTCTTGGCATTCCTAAGGATGTATACAATATTTTTCTTTTTTATATTTTTTAAAGAGAAAGGGAGATAATTACTTTTATTTATTTATAATCTGGTTTGGGTTTCTCTGACACCCAGTTATGTATGTGGTGCTGAGGTTCAAACTCCTCATACATGCCAGGCAAGTGCTCTACTGAGTCATTGCTCCAACCCAATACAATATTTTTCTGATCATACTTTCTTTCTATTGACATTAACTATAACTGATTTTGCGTTCATGTGTTTGTATTGCCTGTGTGTTAGCAATTGCTTTTATTTTATAGCATACATCCATAACTAATAACAGTCTATCTTCAGTTATTATAAAGCTTTACATACAGTATAAGGATCTTATAACAATGTACTTGTATTTTTGTCCTCATAGCTATTGTACTATTATTTCATATGTTACTCTTAAATCTATTATAAATGTCATTATTTTATCATTGTTTTTACTTTAACCAATCAGTTATCTTTTGAAAAGTTTGTCAAATAAGAAGATAAAGCATTTGTATTAGCTTGCTGATTTAACACTTCTGCTGCTCTGCACTCATTTGTGTAAACCCAGATTTCCAACTAGTATTATTTTGCTTCTTCAATCTTTAAATTATTGTGGCATGTAGTCCTATTGATTATTAATTTTTTTTACCTTTTGTCTAAAAAGAAAAGGTTTTCTCTCACTTTTATTTCTAAAAGTATTTTCAGGAACAAGTTTTCTTTCTATATCTTGAAGATTCTGCTCCACGGACTTCTCACTTGCATCATTTCCACCAAGAAGTCTGTTGTCTTTCTTACACTTGTTTTTTTCTGTACCTATTATGTCCTTTTTCTGTGAGTCCATAGGGATTTGTCTTAAACGTTGATTTTAAGTAATATTAATGTGATGCACCTTCAGGAAAATTTCTTCCAATATCTTATGCTTATGGTTATATTTTCTTTCAAATTTTGAAAATCTGCTATTTCCTCAAATGTTTTTGTGACCCTCCCTTCAGATATTCCAATTTCAGGTATATTAGTCAATTTACATTATTCCATTATTCATTGATGACTTACTTTTCAGTCATTTTTCTTTCTGTATATCATCTTATTTTATTTGTCTTCAACTGCATTAGCCTTTCCCGCTGCAGTTTTGAATTAGCAATTAAAATCATCAAGTGTGTTTAATCATCTCAGCTTATTTCTCCCTTATAAAAGTTTGATTTGTCTATTTTATATCTTGCATGTCCCCACTTGATATGTTTATTTTACTGCATTCTTAAATATATGGAATATAGTTAAAGTGTCTTAATTTTATTATCTAGACAATGCATTATTTATGTCATTTTGGGTCTGCTTCTTTGAATGTTTCCCTTCATTTTGTCTCATATTTTCCTGACTTTTTACACTTTTGACAAGTTTTACTGGATGCCAGACATTGTGCATTTTACCTCATTGGGTACTGAGTATTTCATATTCCTTTAAATAATATTGGGTGCTAGATATTTCTGGATCTCTATAATCTTGAAAATTTTTATTGGTGACAATTTAGTTGGAAAAATTATATTTTCTTGGTGCTTGATTTTATGGGCAACACTAGAACAGTCTTTAAACTAGGACAAATGTTGCCTTAACACTATAGCAATATCCTATATCCAGATACCCCATTAATCATATTTGTTTTCCATTAAGGCAAGTGGGAATAGGAAAATTGGTTCTCTCTCTCTCTCTCTCTCTCTCTCCCCTGTCTCTAAAAAAAAAAAAGCTTGCTCAAAGCCTTAAGCATTATTTGTTAACTTCTTGCCTCTACACTGTATAATAATTTTCCCAACTCATATCATTTTTCAATTCCTTCCCTTCTTCCTCCAGTATGTAACTTCTCATATCTCTTGAAGTACTCAATTTTCAGTCAGTTCTCCTCTTTGTATCTCTGACATAAATATTTCCACTTGGATGCCTAGTTTCTCTTTTACAAATGATGTTATGCTCTAGGCTTTTGTTTTTAGTTATCTTTTATCCTAACCCTATAGATTCTTTCTGACTATGTTATTTTACTTTGGAGGACCTAAGAGAAACAAATTGGGTGACTATATCTTGCCCCCAAGTTCCTCTCCTTCTAACTATATTCTACTCTGCTGTCATGATACTATCTTTAAAATGCAAACTTGAAAATAGTCTTTGCATAATCACACTCCTCAAATATCTCAAACCATCTTTGACTTAAGGATAAAACTGAGACCTTAACATGACCTATAAGCTCTTTTATGTTTCTACATGCCTCTCTAAATTCTTCTGCATTTTCTGTCATTCATGACTCTTCAATAACTATACCCTATATCTATAGTGAATATCTTCCCCTTATTCCTCCATAACCAGTCCCTAGTACAATACCAACTACAAATAATAATTTATTGAAGGAATTCCTAAAATAGAAAGATCACTTAAAGCCATGGACCCACAGGATCATTGCACAAGAAGCCTAAATTATAAGAAGCCTAAAACACATTTTCCTGTGTTGTACAAGAACTATATATTTTACATTTATACATTAGAAAAAATAGAGAAAAATATATGTCTGAAACAATACCACTTATATTTTAATCAGACAGATATAATACATAACAACTCAGTCTCACACAGAGCCTTTATTTCTTTATCTTAAACTATAAGTCAGAGTTATTCAAGTGCAGATAGTTATACAGACATTCAAGTTGATGAGTTGATGTGATGCAGTTTATCACAATAATCAAGCATTTACGAGGTTATTCATCCAGGTTTCATTTCCAAGTCAGCTGGCTCATTACTTGTTGTCCAATCCTCAAGAAATACTGTTAGAAATGCTGTTAGAAGATTTCAGTTCTAACTCAGTGATACTTTTCTGACTGCTTTTTTGCTAAGTAATTCTTCTTTCCAAAATACTTCCAAGTTGCTTTTCAGACTCAATAGCTTTCTTTTCTCTTGTTGCACAGCTTTCCAGATATTCACAGTCAAAATGGGCATTTAATCCCCATCTTTACTGTCCTTGTCTTTGGGCTCCTCACTCGTTTCAAATTCCTTCCTCAAGCTGCCCTTGTTCATATACTGCCTACCCACTAAAAGTGTAAAGTTACTCCACTCCAGATAAAATCATCACTTTCAATAGGCTACCAGGCTTAGGAGTTTGCCATAGAACAGAACACTGACGTTCAGAAACCTAGAACACTGTGAATACCCCTGTTCAGAGAAATGCCATCTCTACACAAATTTTGAACAGGAACATTTTCAATATACCCTGCTTTGAGCATGTAATCATACAGGAAGTCAGTGCCAACACCAATTATGGCCAAGACCCCCTGTCATAGGACTCTTACTGCCGCAATTTCCCTTCAATAACTCAGAATCATTTACGAATTTATGTTCACTGTGACATGTCAGGCCTTGCAGGACTTCACATATTCTTATGGCTATGATCAGTTATATTATTCAAGGTGTCCCTAGCTTCTAAGATCAAGTTAGACATTCACCTTCAAAAGTAAGGTATTTTTTCTACTTTTCTTCTGACCTGGACCCTGAGCACCACTTCTGACATTGGCAATCAAATGTTCCCACAGCACCATAATGGGGCCATATTTGCTCTTGCCAACTTATTCTTTCCACCCTGAAACTATGTCATTCTTCTCATCAGCCGTCTGAAGTCGGACTCCTGTAATGACAAATACCTGTAAGATCACCATATCTTCCTTGCCACATTGCTCTGCTTCCACTCATGCAACTCCAGAGAGACCACTGAAGAAAGATGATTTGCTCCTCTACTCAACCTTCAGATGTTGAAGTCTCTCCACCAAAAAGGATACTCCCTGAAGTCTGTAACTATTTCTACTTTGCCAAGCAAGACCTAACTTAAAATCTGCTGATTCTGGTCTATAATGAGTATACTAGAATTTGGGAACCAGTCACAACCCAATCCCCAAGAGTCAGATAATATATTTTAACAAAATACCACTTCGTACTTTTTTAAATGAACACTTTGATAAGGGATCGGGGAAGGGGAATGAAAAGGGAGAGGAGGAAGGGAATGACACATGTATGTGTAGAAATAATCACAGTGAACTCCATGAATTCATACATTTGATATGTTAATAAAAATTAATAAATAAAAACGATGTCAGCATAATTTAGTTCTTGAGAATAAAGCATAAAGTATGAGTTTGCTGAGTACAGACCACAATTCAAAAACCTAATAAAAATTTGACCTTTTCAATTTATAAGCCTATTTACATCTTCCTATTTATTTCTTCCTAATAAAGTACAAATTACAAACTGCTTTTTTGGTATTTGCAAGCAACATAAAATAATAAAAAGGCCCCAAAATAAGCAATCATTATTCATGAATGAAAAAGGATTCTATGTAAAATAATTTCATTTCAATTTGTACACATATAAATAAAATGTTTATATGTATATACATATTTAAAATGAACATTTTGACTTGCTACTTTGTTTCAGTATATAATCACCCATTACACATATATCACTTAATAAACAGTAAATTTTGCCTTGATATGTGTTGGTCTCTAAAACACAGATACACTAACCTACTAAAATAGTAGATTAACATAAATAATAGAAAAATAAATAGCATTGAATATTTTAGTATGAATGATTTTTGTGAAAAATAAGGTAAAATATTATATTCAGAGATAAAAACTAAATTATAGCTTCCCTGAATGCCCACCCACCATTAAAGATGTGGGGCTCTTTCCTGATCACTAATGTGAAAGATGTGTAGTTATCTCTTGCTTCGAATGATTTTGTCAGAAGAACTCACCAGTAGTTGTAAGTTCTAAGTCCACATTTTCATGAGTGTTTAACTGAAAGAGCAGGAAAGAAAGGCAGTGTGTGAATGTGGGTGAAGAAGAAGAAGGAAAAACAAAAGTAGAAGGGGAAGAATTTCCATTTATTCAGTTAGGCATGGTGTGGATTCACAGATATTTTATTTAATTCACAAAACTATATTAGCACTTGTCATTATTTTGTAATGAAGGACATTGAACCTAAGGGAAATAGGCTAACTTCTCTCAAATAATATGGTTAGAGAGTAACAGAAGCCAAGATGTAAACCTAGCTCTGTCTTCTTGTAGAGTCCATGATTTTTTCATAAAACAGTATTTTATGCATATCTATATGTAATTTCAGTATGCATCCAATATACATATTGGATATACATATATGCATATTGGGTATACATATATTCATATGTATACCCAAAATACATAGGCAAGTAACCTTTATTAGAAAATAGGTGTGCAGTAGTGCCCAAAATAATACATCAGTTTTGACTGTTACATTCTTTTATTCAACACCTGTTTAATAGGAGTTTGTATTGTACTCTGCTAACCTCTGGAAATACAGAAATGAAAAAAGACCTTGACCTCGAAAATCTTTACAAATGAGATGAGCAGAAAGGAAAGCAAATCCACAACTTCAACATGGCACGATGGGTACTGGAGGCACATAGCACTATGGGAAGGTCAACAGGTGACTTGGAGATGAGAATTCAGACAAGAAGGGACAGAAAGCATGAGAATTCATGGAGATGATGTGCAAACACAGAGGACAATCAGAGATTCCCCAAGTGGGGAAAAGATGGTGGAGCTCTAGGGACAAAAACATATGCACCAAGGCACTGAGGAAAAAAGGAGGTCAAACAGTTAGAGAAATGACAGATGGGAGAGCTTAAGCAGAAGGAAGAAGTTGAGGAAGACTCCTACTCTGTTGGTTTGGGTGACTGTATAGATGATGATGCTTTTTGTATGCATAATTATGTCACTCCTCTGCTGAAAATTCCTTAATTACTTACATTGCTACATGAAATAAAACTTAAATTCCTGAACATGATGTGTAGAATAGAATTCTGCCAATTTCCCAGCCTCCTCGTTAATGAGGCTCCTGTCCTTTCAAGGCCTACCCTTTCTTTTCAGCCCAACATCACCACCCACTGATCCATCTCCTTGGAACAATCCCTCCCACCTCTTCACACCCACCCACTGAGTCTAAATGTTACCTACTCAGGAAGGCTTTCTCTGGCTTCCAGCTGGGAATAACTTGCCATATTATATCTTCTGATAACAACTTTGACTTTAGTTTCATAGCCTTTGAAATTATACAGTAATTATTATTGGCATATATTCAATGTTTGTCTGTCAAACTATTATGTCTGCATTGGTCGCTTTTTTATCTGTAGTGTTTTACACAACATTAATTACTTATGAGATCCCCTTAAGTACATACATGGAGTGGTAGATTATGAAGGGAAGAGGAGTTTTGTAGTGGAATGAGAGTGTGGGGGTAAGCAAGATATCTGTGGAAAACCCATGTAGAAATCTTCACAGGCAATTTTTCATTTTAGAATTTTTGTTTTAGCATTCAAGTGGGATTTCAGGCAAAGCACAAACTTCTAGAGTAAATACTAATTAACTTGAGTTATTACATGTTGTATACATGTGTTGAAGTATTACATTGTACTCGGTAAGTATGCACACTTATTATGTATTTAAAAACAAAGAATAAAAATTTAAAGAAAAAATATCCTTTATGATGAAAATGGAGGTCTGGAGCAGTGGCTTGGTGGTTACGGCGCTTGCCTGGCATGTGCAAGTACACGAGTTCAAACCCCAGCACCACGTATACAACCAAGTGTCAGAGCAACGAAAGCCATGTGAAAAACTCAATAAAAACTGTTTCTCTCTCTCTCTGTCTCTCTCTCTCTCTCTCTCTGATGGTCCTTCTCTCTTTAAAAAAAAAAAAAAGATGAAAAGGGGGACTGGAGCGGTGGCTCAGCAGTTACAGCACTGGCCTGGCACGCATGAGGACTGCAGTTCAAACCCCAGCACCACATACACAACGAAGTGTTGGAACAAGAAAGTTGTGGAAAACTAAATAATATTGATTCCTCACCACCACTGTCCCTCTCTCTTAAAAAGAAAAGATTAAAAGGGGAGTAATTGGTAAATAGTACTGAAAGTTATGAGACAAGATGAAGTAGAAGAGGAAAGCCTCAGCATCACGGAGTACAAGAGAACAGGAGAAGCAGGTAGAGACACAGGACCCAGCAGAAGGTGGCCTGAGAGATGGGAAGAGCTGGGGAAAATAAGAGTCGGGTATCAAGGGGAGAAAACATTCCAAGAAGAAAACATAAAAATGCAAAGTGTCTTTTTTTTTTCACTTGAAAGAAGTCAAATAATGTTTGAATCCATGGTGTTGAATTTTGCAATTCTGAATATCACTGACAACCTAAAAAAGAAGCACTTTCTGGGAGCTGTAGGAGGAAAGTCCAGTGCAGTCATTCATGTGTTCAATCACTTTCCCAGACAATCAGGGCCTGCACTTGGCAGAGACACAACAAATACAAAACTGGAATACTTTCTCTCTTCATGGAGTTGAATGCACGAAGATCAGGGCATAAATTTAGCTTTGCTACAACACAAGCAGTTAAAGCCTGATTTACTTATATCTAGCTGCTTCAGGCATTTATGTCGCCTGCCTGACCCCTGCAAGGATGGGTTATTACTTTAGCCAGCAGTGTAAAAAGTGTCACACTCGGTTATAATTTTAAGTAAAAAAAAAAAAAAAAAAAAAAACCTGCCCCACTCATGAAAGTCAAGGAAGTAGTGAGTATCAGGAAAATTAAGAGATAGAAGGAAATGTTGGCGATCGTCAAAATTCAAGGTCCTCAAAATTGATGGGTTTAACCACTTCACGGAAGAATTCACAAGTGAACACAGCAAAAGGAAAAGTAAGTGAATGTTCAATCCCACTTTCATGTCTGTGGTTTGAGAATGAGAAAAGGATAAGCCCCACCTAGTTTTGTAACACTATTTGGTAGTGAAGCTGTAGATAGTTCTGTGTGTATAAAAGACACAGTTTCTGCACCCCCTCTTCCCATTCCATGATTCCTAAGCTGGGGTCTTCTGGGCCTGTGGAAGTCTGAGTGGGCCTTTGTGAGGTCAGTTGTTCTGGGTGGTCTATTAAAGAAATATAGAGAGGTGAGGGACCAGTCAGGGCTCTCCCCCTCTGGCTTCTCCTCTGCCTTTATCTAATATTTCTTTTAAAATACTTTATTGGGGGACTGGAGCGGTGGCTCAGTGGTTGCGGCGCTTGCCTGGCATGTGCAAGGACATGAGTTCAAACCCCAGCACCACGTACACAACGTCTTAGAGGAACGGAAGTCACATGAAAAACTAAACAGAATTGCTTCTCTCTTTGCTTCTCTCTCTCTCTCTCTCTCTCTCTCTCTCACTGTCCCCTCTTTCTTTAAAAGAAAAAAATATTTTATTGGTGCATTATAATTATACACAACAGTGGGATTCACTGTTATGTGTTCATAGATGCACACAATATAACAATGTAATTTGCACAATATCATCCCCAGTCCTTTCCCTTTGCCTCCCCTCCTCCCTCCCCTTGGTCCCTTTCCTCCACTCTTCTGATCTCTCTTAAATGTTTATGATATTCTCCCACACACCTTTCTTTTCCTTTTTCCTCTTTAGCTTCCACATATGAAACAAAACATATGAACCTTGACTTTCTGAATTTTACTTCTTTTGCTTAACATAATGTTCTCAGGTTCCATCCATTTTCCTTCAAATGACATAATTTCATTCTTATGTATGGCTGAATGAAACTTCATTGTGTGTATATAGACTACATTTTATTTATCCATTCATCCATTGAAAGATACCTAGGCTGGGTCCATAGTTTGGCTATTGTGAACTGTGCTGATATAAATATGGTGTGCCTATATCACTATAGTATGCTGATTTTAATTATTTAGAATAAATACCACCAAGTAATGGCATAGCTGGGTCATATGATAGCTCCATTCTTAGGCTTCTGAGGAAACTCCATAATAATTTCCATAGTGATTATGCTAATTTACTATCCCACCAACAGTTGTAAGTGTTCCTTTCCGCCCACAGTCCTCTCTTCTAAGATTTCTTTGATCCTAAGGAGTTAAAAAATATAAACAAACCAGTCAAATTTGTTCACCAGTGCCCCCAAATTGCTGCCAACTGGCCCCCCTAAATTCCCTAAGATAGTATGGAAGCCTAAATAAATACTTTCTTAAGATTCCTTTCCAAAATTCTTTGTTAATACATCACATTTTTAATCTATTATTATGAATAAAAGATTCTTTATTTCCTATCTTTTTGCTTTCTTTTTACATATTTTATTAATTTGGGGGAAGTATTAAAATTTTCTTTTGAGATGATAAATCAGAATATTTATTTTATGAAATTTCATAATTCTAATGGTGCCATTAGACAAAAATGAAAAAAAATTTTTTTTTATTGAGAGAGAAAGAGAATCATTTTATTTAGTTCTTCATGTGGCTTTCGTTGCTCTAACACTTCGTTGTGTACGTCGTGCTGGGGTTCGAACTCTCATGCCAGGCAAGTGCCGTAACCACTGAGCCTCTGCTCCAGATCCAGTGAAATATTATTTTTACCTTACTGTGAAAATTATCTTTTAAACCTTTAGAAATGGAATAAAACTTCTGAATTATTTGGATTAGGTAACTGTTTAGAGTTTGACATGAAGAATACTAATATTTAATTAAAAATTGTTTAAATGTTGTTAAATAAGAGAGAAAAGGCTGAGAACATGGCTGCTTTTTATCGGACATAAGGTACCTGGTGTAATACTGCAAAGGAAAATTCACAGCTTTTTCTTTAACGCATTTGCCCTTTCCTCTTTTCTTTGCTTGACTATCCACCTTCATTCCTCTTAGTACTTTTCCCAAGTCATGCTTAAAGTTTTGCACCTCTTCCTATTTTTCTCTTACTTCTCAAAGTAAGATTATCTAACAGAGTAAGAAAATTTAAATTTGGAGAAATAAAACAATTTTGTTAGTGTTTTGCATGTATCTGTATTCACAGTATTTTCTTATAGATTTGGGTTTTTTCCCTTAAATTTGTTGTTGGGGACACAGAAGGAATTTTCTTTTTGTATAGTGCTATTATCTGAAAAACAGATCTCCTTGCACATGCCAGGCAAACACTGTAACTGCTGAGCCACAGCTCCAGCCCCCAACAAACCATTCTTCATTCTCCATTTCCCTCATTCCCTATAGCCAGTAAATCATCAAATTCTGTTAACTCTATTTCCAGAATATATTGCAAGTCCTTTTATTCCTTTCCATCACTATTCACTCCATTCTGATCCCATCCACCATCCTCTCATAGGTGAATCATTAATACATTTCCCTATTTCTACTCTTGCCTTCACAGTCTAGTCTCTAGGAAGCAGTCACAGATATTTTTTTCTAAAGTCCCATAAAATACCAGTCTTCTTAAAATGTCCAAATGACTTCCCCATTTTAAACCAAAATTCAGCCTGGTCTTGAAGATCTAATTTTGCTTCTCAAACCAACCTCACTCTTTACGTCTCTCTTATTCTTCTTTTACTATGGTGCATTCACACTGGCATTATCATTGTTCCTTTGGAGGTCAATCTGGCTGCTACATGGACCTTTGCATTTGCTCTTCCCTCTACCAAGGTGAATCTTCCATTGCAAACTTCTTTCTTGCCTTCAAATCTCAGATGAAATGTCAGATCTATGGAGAACCCTTCCAAATCACTCCTTCTAAAGTATTCTCTTACTTATTTTCCCCATAGCACTTACTGTAATCTATTATATCTTGGTTATTGATTTTCCCTACACTGATCATCCACATGAAACAAAATAAAAGTTCTGTGAGAGCCAGAATTTGTCTCTTGGTATGTACATCTCTCTAGTGTACACAATATATTAGGTACCTTCTGTAAAGTATTTGAAAAAAATGGATGAATGAATCAAGGGAACAAAAAAAAAAAACTTCAGACCAATATCCTTGATGGGAAGGTGCAAAAATTCTGGAAAAAATATTAATAAACCACATACAAAAATAGATTTAAAAGATAGTACACTATTACAAATAGGATTCATACCAGGAATGTAAGGTTGGTTCAATGTACAGAAATCAATAAATGTAATTCACCATATAAATAGACTTAAGAACAATTATTGTATGATTATCTCAACAGATGTAGAAAAAGTATTTGACAAAGTACAGCATCAATTCATGTTTAAAACACTAGAAAAACTAGAAATAGAAGGAAATTACCTCAAAATAGCTAAGGCTATATATGACAAACCCAAGGACAACATTATGCTGAATGGAGGAAAAATTGAAAAAATTTCTTCTAAAACTAGGAACAAGACAAGGATGACAGTTTTACCACTACTATTCAACATAGTCCCTGAAACTCTTGCCAGAGCAATTAGGCAAGAGAAAGAAATTAAAAGGATATGAATAGGCAAAAAAGAACTCTAATTATCTTTGCTGATGACATGATTCTATATCTAGAAGACCCCAAAAAAAAACTCCACCAAAAGACCTCTAGAGCTCATAAATGAATTCAGCAAGTTAGTAGAATATAAAATCAACATTCATAAGTCAATCACATTCCTATGTTCCAATGATGAACTTGCTGAAAAAGAAATTAGAGGACTGGAGTGGTGGCTTGGCAGTTAAGTCACTTGCCTGGCATGTGTGAGTACACAAGTTCAAACTCCAGCACCACTAACACAACGAAGAGTCCGAGGAATGAAAGTCACATGAAAAACTAAATAAAAATCGCTTCTCTCTCTCTCTCTCTCTCTCTCTGTCCCCTCTTTCTTTAAAAAACAAATAAATAAATTGGAGAAACTACCCTGTTCATAATAGCTTCAATAAAATAAGATACTTGGGAATCAACCTAACAAAAGAGGTAAAGAACATCTACAATGAAAACTATAGAATGCTAAGAAAAGAAATTGAAGAAGACCTTAGAAGATATAAAGGCCTTCCATGTTCTTGGATAAGCAGAGTTAATCTTATCCAAATGGCCACATTATCCAAAGCACTATATAGACTCAATACAATGCTAATCAAAATTCCTGTGATGTTCTTCACAGAATTAAACAAGTCATGAAATTCATTTGGAAAAATGACCCATAATAGCCAAATCAATCCTTAGCAAGAGAATCACAACTTGAGGTATTACAATAGGACTTCAATTTATAGTACAGAGCTATAGTAATAAAAACAGCATGGTACTGGCACCAAAATAGACATGAAAACCAATGGAATAGAATAGAAGACACAGAGACAAACCCACACAAATACAGTCACCTCATACTTGCCAAGTTGGAGAAAAGACAGTTTTTTTCTTAACAAATAGTGCTGAGAAAACTTAACATCCATATGTAGTAGAATGAAACTCAGGCTCTCTCACCCTGCATAAAAACTCAACTCAAAATGGATCAAAGATCTAGAAATTCAACCAGAAATCCTGCACCTACTAGAAGAAAAGGTAGGCCCAACACTCCAACATGCTGGCTCAGTAACTGACTCCCTAAACAAGATCCCCAAAGCTCAAGAAGTAAAAGTAAGAATCAGGGGCTGGAGGGGTCACTCAGCGGTTATGGTGCTTGCCCCGCATGTGCAAGTACACAGGTCAAACCCCAGCACCACGCAGACAACTAAATGTCAGACCAATGAAGTCCATGTGAAAAACTTGCTAAAAATTGATTCTCTCTCTCTCTCTCTCTCTCTCTCTCTCTCTCTCACTGTTCTTCTCTCTTAAAAAACAAAAGTAACTATCAATAAATGTGAAGTCATCAAATTGAAAAGTTTCCTCACAGCAAAGGAAACAAGAGCATGGAGAGAGAACATATAGAATTGGAAAAGAAAATCTTTGCCACCAGCATTTCAGTTAGGACATTAATATTCAGGATATAAAAGAACTCGAAAAACTTAAAAATAAGAAAGCAAATAATCCAATCAATAAATAAGCAAAAGAATAGATACTTTCAAAAGAAGAAATGCAAATGATCAATAAATATTTGAAAAAGTGCTCAACATCTCTAGCAATTAGAGAAATGCAAATTAAAACTAGACCAAGATTTCATCTCACTCCAGTCAGAATGGCAATCATAAAAAATATGAACAATAGGGGCTGGAGCAGTAGCTCAGCAGTATCATGCTTGACTGGTATGTGTGAGGACCAGGGTTCAGACCCTAGCACCATGTACACAATTGAGTGGTGGGGCAACAAAGACTAGATGAAAATTAAATAATATTGATTCTCTCTCTCTTTTGCTCTCTCTCTCACTCTTTCCTCTCTCTTTTTAAGAAAAAAGAATATGAACAATAAATGTTGGCAAGGATATGGGGGGAAAAGTACTTTTATATATTGTTGCAAACTGATACAACCACTCTGGCATGCTGGAAATCAGTATGGAGATTTCTCAAAAAACTAGGAATGGATCCACCATTTGACCCAGCTATCCCATTCCTTGGTATATACCCAAAGGATCTAAGATCTGCATACCACAATGATGCAGCCACATCAATGTTTATAGCAGCACAATTCACAATAGCTAAAATATGAAGCCAATCAAGGTGTCCTTCGACAGAAGAATGGATAAAGAAAATGTGGCATATACACACAATGGAGGACTACTCAGCCATAAGGAATAATGACATTATATCATTTGCCAGCAAATGGATGGAACTGGAGAATATCACACTAAATAAAATAAGTCAGTCTCAAAATGCCAAAGTTTGAATGTTTTCTCTGATATGTGGAGGATAACCCAAAATAAGGTAAATATTAGAGTAATAGACGAAGGGGAAGGAAACAGAGGAAGGAGGAATGAGATAAAGTTCATGAAATAAATCAGACCTAACTTTCTTGTATTCATATATGAACATATCACAGTGAATCTCATCAACATGCACATCAGCAAGCTACTAAATTTAAAAAAAAACTGTTAGTAAATACCAGAAAGATGAGTAGAGTAGAGAAAAGAGAATGTGGGGTGGGGAAGGAGAAATAATGGTGACTGGATTAGAATAAGTTATAATCCATGTTTTTAAAACAATGTCAATGTCTATCTTATTGCCATGTATATCTACAAGAATGGGGATGGGAGGAACAGAGGAGAAGGATGAACACTGGAAATGAGTTATAACAAGGTATACTCCAAGCTTTTATAATTATGCCATTGTATATTCTGATGCCATATATACTACAAAGAACCAATAAAAAAGAATGGATGAATGCATATTTAATGTTTATAATAAGACCTCACATTTATATGTAAGCTCTTTGCAGGCAAAGATCATGTCTTATGTGTAAAGAATTTGATACAGCACCCTGGGAAGTGGTATGTGGCTACAGACACAAAAATGCCATTGAAAGTTTGAAATCTATCAGGATAAAATTACATTGACTAAGGGCTTGGTTTTCATGGAATAAAATCAAGCCAAAGAAGCAACAACAGAAGCTTGTGACAAATACTTATATAAGAAAAGGAATCTACAAAAATATGGTCTTAGATAATATTAATAAGATGTCCTTCTCATGAGAGTGCTTTGAAAATCTGACAACTTTTAATCCTATTTGCAAAGAGCAGGCGTCTGCTGCATTTATCTCCCTGTGTGCTCAAAGCATGGATCCCCGTAGTTCTCTTTTTAAGAAGCTTGAGATGCCTGTAGGATCACATGGTCAAGAGAATTGAGTTTAGCAATTCCAGCAGAAGAAAGTCCAACTGAGGTAATGTATCTGAATTTAGTACCTAAATTAAAAGTTTGAGATTCAGCTTTCCCCAAAGTAATTTCTTCTCTCATCGGGGAATGTAAATGCTATAAATAAGATTATGTAGCTCAAAAGCTAATTGTTTCAGAACACCTAATTGAAAGTAATGGCTAATGAGAGGGTCGCATTCGTGACTTAATGTTAGTGGTCACATTAGAATCCTTCATTTATACAAACCTGGTTTATTTCCTTTTTCGTAGCTGGCATTACTGGATAAGCAAATTGTTCTGGGACAGCTGTAGCAGCCGATGGCTGCTGGAACTGAATCAAAGGACACTGAAGAACGTAAAAAAGAAAATGCCACACCTAATTCAGAGATCCTTAAAATGAGGCTGTAATCTGCCTGGACCAAAACAAAACAAAAAAAGGTCTCCAGAAGCAACCAAAGAACATTAGTAGCAAATAGCAGAGTTCATTGTTTTAAATTTGATGTTTAAGGAAACATGGACAAACAAGAAACTAACAAACACATTCATATGTCTCTGCATAATACTAGCATGTTCCACACAGGGTGGGATTTGAGTTTAAAAATGAGGAAGCATTTCCCTCCATCAACAAACCTGGCCTTGGATCGAGGCATACAAAACAGATTCACACATCACTGTCTGACAAGATGTTCACTGATAATTTTAGCAGTGCTGAAGAACTTATTGATACACTTTTCCCTCTTAGAAAAGCTTCTTAAACTCATGGAGGGGAAAAAAGGAAGAAATAGAGTACAAAAAAGCAAATGGGAATTTGAAACTTTTCAAGAAAGTGGATGTCTGAAGTAGGACATCCTTAAAAAAGTCAGGCAATATGGTGGTCCTTATGAACAATCCCCTCATCATCAAATTTCTATCCAAACTTTTTGAACAAAGACTGTTAAGCAAAATTGAAATATTCACAATATGTTAACCACAGATTGACCTTCCTTAGTTGAAAAATAACAGAAAAATAATCCCAGCAATTCAGGAGGGTGAGGCAAGAGGATCACAAGTTTAAGGCCAGCCTCAGTAACTTAGCAAGACCTTGTCTCAAAATAAAAAATTAATAAATAATTGGCTAGGGGTGTGATTCTGTTTCTCAGTGGTTAAGCACTCCTGGGTTCAATTCCTGGAACCAAAAAAATCACAGGAAGAAACGACAAATCTGCAGTTTTAGTTGTATATATCCATGAGGATCTCTTGCCAGCAGTGTTGCTACTCCCTTTACGGTGACCACTGGACAGAAAGGGAAGCCAACAGTGATGGTTTGGCTGTGTTTGCACCTGTCACAAAGAGCAGGTTTCATTATTTGGTAAGTATTTACTATTAAATATGCTAATGAAACAGAAGATTTAAGGATTTAATTCTTCTGTGTTTTGAGCTTTGACTATCTGAAAAAATATCCCTATTTCCATAAGAATGTTAAATATATCTTAATATGGTTGATTTACTCACTAATCCACTCATTTGTTCAACAAATATTTATGGAAGGCAGTTATGCAGAGGGGCAAGAAGATGTTCAAAGAACAATTGGAAACATAGCACTGGCAACAGCTTAAGTGTACTATATTCCAATTGTATTATATCCTTTCTGTTTACTCTTACCCATTTTATTTTCTTTCCCTAAAGGAAGTTAAGTATTATTTCCCTCACTTTTTATTTTTCAAGAGTAAAAGGCAACTAGCCCAAACAGTCTAAAAAGAAAGAATAATGAAATAACAGAACAAAACCTTAATCAATTAGGAAAATCAAGCTGAGGCACAAGATCGACAGGGATCTTGCATGCTTTTAATAAGCAAAAATCTGAAAGAGTAGGTAGTATAGTTAGGGTAACAAAATTATTTGCAGATTCCACTTACTTGTGGGGATGAGCCTTCTAATTCATCATCAGAGATCCTTAGGGGCTTGAGAACAGGCGTATGAGGTCAGTAAATGTGACCAGGTAAATTAGAGGCTTAGGAATAAGTTACTCTTAGACCCTTGTGACATGAGATTTTGAAAACCACTCCCACTCCAAAATAAACTCTTCAAGTGGGGTCCATTGCTACCTCCCTTGGCACTACCCATATAATAAGAGCCTGAAAGTTATAATGTTTAGAAATTATTGAACAGCTAATACTGATTCTTTTCTTTCACATCTGAGAAATTATAAGCAAAGTATAAATACACACTTGCCTCTAGCCACACCACAAAGATTTTTTTAACCTTCAACTACTCACACTGAACTGACATCATCTAGGCAGAGAAGTCATATTCACTAGATATTTTTAAAAATATATAATAATTACGTATTATTGATTTACTTGACGGTGTAAATTAAAGTGGTATTTAAATTTTACTTTTTTTACTGTTGACAATCTGCACAAATTAATTTAAGAATGTTTATGTATTAAGATGACATTGTTATCAAGAAGTAAGATTTTTGAAAATCAAGGTTGTGTCTTAGTTTGTATCAAAGTGGAGTCACAATTTTATTTGATTATTTATATTTTGCAGTGTTTGGGCTGAAACCCAGGGCCTCACATATGACAGGCAACACTTTACCATGGAACTATATCTTAGTCCTTCATGATTCTAAGCTGCCAATATTTGGCATACAAGCTGATAAGAATAGTCCAAAATCATCCCCAGGAACAAAGTTCTGGATAATTTTTTAAAAGCTACCCTTCAGATTCAAGAGGGCTCTTTTAACTAAGAGTGGGCCCAAAGCCTACAACAATGTCTTCTATGTTTTTAAATACTAATCCCTAACTGAGGAAAGAGTTAGACCTCTATGATACAGGCCAACAAACTAAGAGAACATCAAATCCCAACATCTTGGGCAGAGATATTCTTTTAAAAAAAAAGTATGAAAATGCAGACCTACATTTTAGTGAAGTGGATGATTAATAAAAGCCATGCACCTAAGAGAACGTAAAAGTGAGAAGAATCGCGTGCGTATTTAGGTCAGCTATTTTCTGTTCTACTTTGGAATTAAAATCAGGTAACATGAACACAGTTATTTCATACTAAAGCAGGCCAGCCCCTTCATTGTCAACCAAATTTAAAACTGGTGCATATTGTTCAGATTCACCATTGCAGAAAATATTATTGCCTTCCCTTTACGGATATATTTCACAAAACAGGTTAATGTTTGAGCAAATATTTAAGCATTTCCACTTAAAATGAACTGTCGTAGACCACTTGATGCCATCAACAAAAGTATACTATATTTGGACTACATGAGAAGTAGAGAGCAATAGCAAATAAAAGTAAATAAATGTCTGGAATTCAAAAGCACAGTTTCTTTTTCCTCGTGAACGTAATGGATTCAATTGTCTACTTTCCATCAAGAAGAAGATTTCACAGAACATCTAAGCATACCCTCCTCTAATGTCTAGGACTCTGGTAGGACTCTCTTTAGCACTCTCCACCTTCCAATTTCAGAGCACACGGTTTGATTATCTTTATTCATGCAGGAAAGATTGCAGGTATCCTCCTTTAGGTCAGGTACCCTTCATGAGACTAAGAAACACAAGAACATCAGCAACAAGTTCCTGCACCTCTGGAGTATACATGCCGAGGCACATGGGGAATATGTCACATGTAAATAAAGCTTTAAAGATAATTTTAGATGGGGGTAACCTCTATAAAAAAAGAGGAAGGAGGAAGGCAAGGAAGAGGGAAGAACGACTAATAAGATAGTGTAGTGACTTTAGATAGTGTAACCAAGCAAAGCTTCCACATGAAGGCAAAGAATGAGAGGGTGGCAGCTTATAGAGAGTCATGGAAAGAATCTTCTAAGTAGAAAGAAATAAGTGCAAAGACCTTAAAACAATTACCAACTTGACTTTTTTTTGTAGAACTGAAACAAAGGCCATAATGGCTGAAGAAAAAAATTTGCTCCTCATTTGCATTTTCAGGTAAGGTATTTGCCTGTCATTGATAAACTACTAAAACCTGGACAAAATAGATGAATCCTTGTTTTCAGGCATTGAAAAATAGGCAGTGCAAAACGATGGCCCCTAAGAGAACAGAAACAAGCGAGATGATTCCTCACATTGCTCCAACTTTCTGCTTTAAGTTTGCAGAGCAGATTTTGAGGAATGAGAGAGACTGAGCACAGGCAGGTGCAGGCATCTGGACTTGGCAGAAGAGTCCCAGAGAGGAAGGAGCAATACATAAAAAGAGCTCCAGAAATCTGAGCTTGTCCAATGCCCTTGTCTGAATATAAAACTGCACACATGAGGGGCAAAATGCCAAAGAATAAAACCTGGGGGTGCTGAAAAATCCCTGGAACAGAGAGTGCATTGAGTTCTCATAACCAAGACGAGAGAGGTCGTTGGATACCTGGGGCATTCCTTAGAACTGTTCAGTAGAGGAGAGTCTTGCAGGAGGAACAAGATGAAACTAGTTCCAGAGCAAAGGCATGTCCAGTTCCACAAAGGTTTAAGTTGCCCTGGGAGGAAATTAACTGCCTATCAATACACTTGTTAAAGAAAAAAACAAAGCCAAGGCACTCAGGGCATATGAAAAGTTCCAAATTCTAACTCATGCCCAGAAGTAAAACCAATCAATAGAAGCATGCCCATAAATAACAGGGATGATGGACTTAGCAATTAAGAACTTTAAAATGGCTGTTAAAAATATACTTAAGACCTTAAGGAAATATGGGAGCATAATGAAGAAGGGAATAAAAATTTTTTTTCTAAACATAACAGAAGTTTTTAAATAAATTATGATGCTGGACAATTTTCATTCAATGTGTAAAGAACTAAATATACTTTTTTAAATTTTTTATTCAGAAATTTATTTGTTGATCAACCTTCTAATGAAATAATATAATATATATATATAAATTCTGAAAATTTGATTTACCCCGAAGACTCCCCCCAATTACCTACCCTTATCCCACCCCCCTCCTTCCCAATAAATCTCTACAAACGCCTTAGGTTGTATGACATTACACCTTATCCAGATTTAAAACATGATAATAGACCTCCTTTCTCAATGGCCAGGGTCTAGCTCCAGCCTCCACAGATGAGTGAAGACATATTAAAAATTTTTAAGAAAAAAAATAATGCAACTTCCATAGTTGAAAAACAGAATAACTGAAATAAAAAATCAGTAAATTTATGAATTAGATATTGCAGACCAAAGATCACTGAATTTGAAAACATAACATTAGAAATTATCCAATCTTTATTCTTCTGAATATATAAGAATAAAGACAAGAATTATTGTCAATTTCTAACATGAAACATTATTAGCAAGAAGACAATGGAATGATATCTTTAATGTTTTAAAAGGAAAAATAAAAGACAAACTACAATTCTTTTTTTTTTAAAGAGAGGACAGTGAGAGAGAGAGAGAGAGAAACAAAAAGAGAGCATCAATTTTTATTGACTTTTTCACATGGCTTTCATTGCTCTGACACTTAGCTGTGTAAGTAGTGCTGGGGTTTGAACCCGTGTATTTGTGCATGCCGGCAAGCGCTGTAACCGCTGAGCCACTGCTCCAGCCCCCAAACTACAATTCTATATATAGCCAAATTATCTTGCAAAAAATAGAAAAGAAATAAAGATATCTCAAACAAATAAAAGATGAAAGAATCAGAAATTGTCCTGCCTATATGAGAATAATTATTTGTGTTGAAGGAAAAATACCAAATGGAAATTGGAATTTACAAAAATGAATAAAAAAATATCTATGCATGGTGGCCCACACCTATAATCTCAGGGAATTGGGAGGCAGAGGCAGGAGGATCACAAGTTCAAAGCCAGCTTCAGTAACTTAGAGAGGCACTATGCACCTTAGCAAGTCCTGTCTCAAAAAAAGGGCTGGGATATGACTCAGTGGTCAAGCACCTCTGGATTCAATATCCTGAACCAAAATTTTAAAAAGAAAAAAAAACTACAAGAAAGGGTAATATATGATAATGCAAAAAGTCAATTTCTCTCACTTTTGAAATTTCTTTAAAAATAGTTGACTAGGAGCTAGAGTGGTGGCTCAGCAGCTACAGTGCTTGCCCAGCATGCAAGTACACAGGTTCAAACCCAAGCACCCACGCACACAACTAAGTGTTTGGAGCAATGAGGGTCATGTGAAAAACTCAATAAAAATTGTTTCTCTCTCTCTTAAAAAAAAAGACAGTTGACTATTTAGAGCAAAAGTCATAACAATATTTTTTCAAGTACATATCAGGTAGGGGAAAAGTATATTAAAAGTACATAAATTCAAGTTGGAAAGATGGTAGTGTGTCATCAGTTTCCTCCACGGTACATGTAGTAATATAACTTTGGATGAATGTACAATGTTAAAGACACATTATAAACCAAAAAGCAATCACTAAAAGAATAAAGGAGATAGCTAATAAACCAATAATAGAGGTAAAATATAATACTAAAAGTTACTCTTCTAATTCAGAATAGAAGAAAATAAGAACAAAGGATAAAAGAAACACAGAAAGCAAATACCTGATAACAGACTTAAACTTGACATATCAATAACTGTTATTAAATAATCCAAACATCCAATTAAAAGGTATACTGTCAAACTGTATAAAAAAGCAAGACCCAACTACATGTTGACACAAGTGTATAATTCACTTTGAATTATACAGTCACAGATGCGGTAAAAGTAAGTGGTTGCAAAAGAATAGACCATGCAAAAGTCAAACAGAAAACTGGATGTCAATATTAAAAGTAGATGAAGATTGGTGCTGGAGCGGTAGCTCAGCAGTTACAGCGCTTGCCTGGCATGCTCAAGGACGGAAGTTCAAACCCCAGCACCATGTACACAACGAAGTGTCTCAGGAATGAAAGTCACATGAAAAACTAAGTAAAGATTGCTTTTCTCTTTCTCTCTCTCTCTAACAAAAAGTAGATGAAGATTGATAGCAGACTTCATAACAAAGAGGAAATATTCTAGATATAAAGAAGCATGTGGGTAAGCGCATAGTATATGCACGTATTGAAATCACAATGAACCCATTATAAACCCCATTAGCATGTGCAACTCATGCTTGCTAATCAAAAATAAACCTTAAAAAAGAAGGCTCTTTCACAACAATAAAAGGATTGGTTCATCAGAAATACGTAACAAGCTTATAGATAATATATTGCTAAATAAGAAAACTTCAAACTATATGAAGCTAAAATAGACAAATTGGAAAGAAGATAAATTTAACCTCAGAGGTGGAATCTTAGTGGCTGATAGAACAAGTATATAGAAAGCCAGTAAGTCAAAGGTTTGAATGTTATCAACATGCACAACTAATTAACATTGGTAAGACACTGTACTATGCAACTACAGAATACACATTGTCCTCATGCATACAGGGGACATTCACCAAGAAGGACTATATGCTGAGGGACACACAAGTTGCAATAAATTTGAAAGGACTGATTTCCTCCAGAATATATGTCCTGACTACAAAAGAACTAAACTAGAATTTAATAGCAGAAAGATAGCCAAATAAGCCTCAAATACTTGGAAACTAAATAATAATATATAAATTATTTGTGAGTCTAAGAAAAAAAAACAAAAGGAAAATTAAAATGTACATTTAATTGTTCAAAATAAACAATGAGAAAAGGGAGATATGCCAGTATTTGAGAATATAGAAAGAATGGAATAATAAGTGGGAGCAAATGAAGTAGAAAACACAAATCCAGGAGAGAAAATCCATAAAATAAAAATTGTATCTTTGAAAAATATAACAAAAGTTGATATACTTCTAATTACATGGGTCAGAAAAGTGAGAAACACAAATTAACAATACCTGGAATGAAAGCAGAGACAATGCTTCAGATCCTAAAAGCATTAAGAGGTGAAAGTGAACCTCATTCACAAATTTTTGCATTAAATTCAACAACTTAGATACAATGTAAAAATTCCTTGAAAGATATGAATTACAAAATGGACACGGAAAAAGCAGGACACGAAAATGGATGGCTTGTAGTAAATAAAAATGGTAAAGCAAAGTGTAGTCAGAGAAGCTAGGAATCAGATTACGTGGAGTTTTGTAGAACAATATCAGGAATTTGGATTTAACTCAGTGTGAAAAGCCATTGAGAGGTTTTAAAAGAGAGTGGTACAATCTTACTTGGGTCTTTAAAGATCATCGGCTGCTGGAGATACAAGATTGAAGAAGTAAGTTAAGGATTTATTTGCCTTCCTCAGGCAAGAAAGAATGGTGGCTTGGACTGGAGCAACATTTGTAGAGAGGGAGAGAAGTGGACAGAATTAAAATATGCTCCCAGCCTGGTTCACAGATGTCAGAACTAAAATTACATATATATTTCTTATTTGACATAATAAATATCTTCCAGAAAAAATTCACATTTAAGACAAGTGAAATTTTCCCACTGATTTTTGGAGACTTTTGATGTCTGAGAAAAACTATTTTCATATATGTAATAAAATTGTAATCAAGATTGGATCAATTAAATTGTGCATTTTTATAATTGGAAAAGACTGGGAATATAGTAAGACACTAATAGTGACCATTTCCGAAGTTTTTTTTTTTTTGAAAAAGAGAAGGACAGAGAGAGAGAGAGAGAATCAATTTTTATTGAGTTTTTCACATGGCTTTCGTTGCTCTGACACTTAGTTGTGTACATGAGTGCTGGGGTTTGAACTTGCCGGGCAAGTGCCATAACCACTGCGCTACTGCTCCAGCCCCTGAAGTATGTTTTTGATGTTTTTTTTTTTATTTCTCACATTGTGCTCATGATTTTAACAATATTAGAATATTTTTTTAAAACTGGAACAACACTTTTTGCCTTGTATCTTAAAATAACTTGTTTGTGAATATCCTTTTGATTCTGACACTGTCCGTATCTCTTTCCTTGCTGACCATATACACTTCTTCTATCCTGTGATTTTCATTCCAGCTCCCAGCAGGTGTTCTTTTCCTTCCTGTAAGTCACCAATATCTTACAGTACAATACATCTTCATTAGGCCAAAATCAATCCCATCAGACGATGCAAGTTATGTGGATTTGATACATTTGCAGATCTGCAGGGTTTTCCTGTGTACCCACTGGATGTGCCTTCTATAAAATAGACACAAATGGTCCCGTCTCACATCCAAATGTTTACAGCAGAAGGCATTTCTTCTGGTTTGCTATTCTGGTTTGTCACTGGTTTACTATTTACTGTGGATGTGTAAAATGGTCTAAGGGAGCTCTAATGTGAATCTTTAGCTCAGTGTGCATAGGAAGGCAGAATCTAATAAGCACACCACCATGATTAGACCCTTCTCTCTCTCTCTTGCTCTTTGGCACTAGTGATCAAAGTAAGGGGTGCTTTACCACTGAGCCACATCCCCAGTTCTTTTTATTTAAATTTTTAAAATTTGAAATAGGGTCTTGGTAAATTGATGAGGGTCTCATCAACTTGCTGAGGTTGGCCTCAAACTTTTCAATCCTTCCACCTCAGCTTCCAAAGTTGCTGGGTTTACAGGTGTGTGCCACCATGCCCAGCTGATACCTCTCTTAAGCATGATACAAACATTTTGATAAAAAGTCTTTATTTTTGTATCAAATAATGCCAAGAAGTGATATTTCTGCTCAATTGCATCACTCCCAAATACAATTCTGAGGATCTAGATCTTCTATTTTGATTCTTTTTAATTTTTCCTAATTAATCATTTCCTAATGATATCCCATCAAAGAGATTTAATAGGTAAAATGCTAATAAGTCTGTCCACTCAAGTGTTATTGCAAGTTTTAACAGTCTCAACCAGAAAAACAATGTTACTTTCATTTTTAACTGAAGAAATTAAACTTCTTGCTTCTGAAACATTGATGAAATGAACTTATAAGGACAACAAGCTCACTTTAGAATATTTATTGTCATGTGTTGTAACTCATATAAAAAAGATGAAGCACATCATATCTGAAGCATTATACTTAATAATGAGGCATTGCACATGACAATAATTTTATTGCACTAAACTATTTAAATTTTTCCTAAAGAAATATAGTATTAGTTGTTAAATAATGAAAAAACTTGATTTAATAAAATAGTGGTGAAATTTAGTAACCTAAGGAAGATTACTCTAAAGTATCATCCATATATCTTCACCATCAGGATCCAGGACTTTGTTAGAACCTCAGGCCCCTCCACAGAGATACAGAATCATAATTTTCAATTTAAAAAAATTCTTAAATCACTTATATGTATATGAAAGTCTTCAAAACATTATATGAAAATTCATCTTAGTTGCTATTGTGTTACCAACTCAAACTATCAAAATACTTATATGACCAAGTTTCAGAAAGTATTACCATTTATTTTAATCTTCTAACTAATATTTTAATTTTCCAGTATCAAAAACAAGCCAGTTTTGATTAAATCCAAATAAACTTCTGTCTTGTGTACTGGGATGAGTCACCAAGAATCTATGTTTTCTATAGTTTGTAAAACTTTTTGAACATTTAAGATTCCAATCTGTTGTGTTCCACATAATGAATGTTCTGTTCTCTAATTTAAGGGAGAAAATATACTACATCAGAAATAATGAATAGTTCATCATACATAGCATTAGTATTTCTTTTACTTCAGAATTTAAAATTGGCATTTATCTTCATAACACTGGATTTAAGAAAATCAAAACTATCTTTTTTCTTTAATGCTTACAAGATTTGAAGTAAATATTCAGAACATTAAAATACAGTACATCCTGGAATGTTCACAGGAGCATTTTGTCCCCCATTCTAAAATGAACTTATATTGAATCGAGACAATGAGGAAGTTGGGACAAGAGCAGTCATTCAAAGCTTGCTCTGTCTGGAAGACAGACAGAGTTTTTTGTGTGGAAACACAACACTAGAAAAAATGTTTCTTACCCCAAATCTTTTCCTGACATAAGAACACAAAGGTAAATAAGAAAGACTGATTGAGTTAGGACCAGCCATGACTGTTCACTTGGGATTCTCTCCCTATGGTTATTATAGAATCTTATGGAATCCCTTAAGAGATAGGAGTTTGCCATCAGCACACCAGTCCCCAGACGATCTATGATGGATCAAATGGTCACCATGTTAGCTTTAAAAATTAACTTTTAAAAAGTGGAGGCGTAGGGTGGGGGATTGTGAAGGGAGAGGGGGTAGGAAGAACTCCTAGGAGACTGGAGAGTGGGAATATGGGGGAACCATCTCAGAAGCAGATGTCATTCCTCCAGGAGATACCCATTTAATGCAGGAGTTCTTCTGGGGGAAACAGCAACAGGGGAAACTCAAGCTGGGCATCCACAATTTGGCATTAGCCCTGGATAACTAAGCATATATACATTGACTATTGATGGTTTGATAATGTTTCCCCCTCAATTGTATCTCTATATACATCTAATTAAAAAAATTTAAAAAACAAGAAGAAAAACAAAATAAATAAAAAGTGGACTTTTTAAATGAGCAATATATTAAGCATTAAAAAACATTCATTGGGTGGAGATTTTCCACAAAAATGTCACTAAAAATATCAAATTAGTTTTACTAACTGCATGGAGATAAATATAAATTCAGGTACATAAACACACACCATACACACACACATACACATACACATATGTATACACATATATAACCATATATAAAATATGTCTTTATAAACTTAGTGTAGCTTAAGGGTACAGCATGTATAAAGTCTACAGTAGCACATAGTAACGTCCTAAGCCTTCACCTTGAGAAAGAAGTATTTGATTGAAACTTGAGTTCAGAAGAAGGGAAGAAATCTAGCACACAGGTGGAAGGACTGGATTTAAATTGGAGAATAGTTTATTTACAATAATAAGCAAGAAGACTGTATATATAAGTATGAGTGGGTGGGAAGATGGGTGTAGTATTGCTCTTTTGTTTCTGTCTGTTTTCAGTGAATTAGAAAGTTAACTAAGAGTGGGAACAATGAATGATGTTTTTGAGGTTTGAAAATAAAGGAAAAGAAAATTGTCCTCAAAATATGTAGAAATGGATTAAAGCAGGATTGCTGAGCAGTAGAATTAGTATCACATTTGACATAGTGGTCATGAATTTAAAATGAGATCAATAATTCTAGTTGTCTATTTTTCTTTGACCTGTTCAATCGTACAGAAACAGGAATAATGCAAGAGGATATAAGAATATAATCCAGATTGAGATTTGCTCAGGCAAGCACACAAAATGGGAATAGAGCAAGGGAGGTTTAGGGAAATTCAAGGGTATGTGTACAATAATTGGTATTGGAAGTTGCTATGGATAACAAAGCAAGCAAGGACCTGAGTAGAAGGAGAAACTGTTAAAAAAAAAAGAGTAGAAGGATCAAGGGATTATAGCCAATAACCTGTTTAAACTAGGAATGAGAGAGAATAAAACTAGAAAGATAAGAGCTAAGATCTAAGGCACTGAGATTATGGAAAGGTGACAGATGTTGGTAATTTCAAGGTATATACCTTGAGAGCACACGACCAAAATGGAATAGAAAACATAATTATTGGAGAGAAGAAGTTTAAGGAAATGAAAAACTAGGGCATTATGAAAATCACCACAAGGATATTGAAATTACCAAGAAGTATGGCCATAGTGGTGTGAGCAGTAACAGTAAGTCAGGAATTAAACTGCTACTAGCCACGGGGAATAGCAACTTGAGTGCTCATAGAGGACAGCAGGAAGAAGACATGGGGGATGGCTTGATAACAAGCTAAGGAGGTTGGAGAGGGAGGGAAAGAGAATGGGCTGGAAGCTCAGGAGGAGCAAGGAGAAGGCTCTCTCTACCTCTGTGCCTGTGGTAAAAGTTATGGGAGAAAAATAACCAAAATTTGATAAGGCTCAAAGAAACGTCATGAAGGAAAATCAGGTTCAATTTAAGTGAAGGAAAAAAGTTGCTGATAACTTAAGTTCCAGCGGAAGCTTTCTGGGAATAAGAGTGAATGAGATATGTGGTCAGTCCAAGAATGTGCAGAGAAACAGAAATATGAGAATCTGAAACCAAATCTTGCAAGAGCTACCAATTTAAACAAGATTGAAATTCATAATGAAACTAATTCTGATCTTCTCAAGGTGGTTCAGGGCAGTGAGACAGAATGGGAGCATTTCCCTTTGGGAAATGTTTAAGTTTTATTTTACTTTTTATTGGCAGATAATACTCAAATATATTTACAGGAAATAATATAATGATTCATTATGTGTCTACGTTGTGGAATAATTAAATTAGGCTAATACTTTAAATACTTATTATTTCTTTGTGGTGACATTTAATGTTCTCTTTTTAGCTATTTTGAAACAATCTATTAACTATCATCACCATCATAGAAGACAAGAATTTATTCTTCCTGTTAACTGAACTTCCTATTCTTTGATGAACATCTGCTCTTTTCCCATATACCAATGTCCCACATCCCTGGTAGCCACCATTTTACTCTCTGTTTCTATGAGTTCAACTTTTCTAGATTCTCTGTATAAGCAAGATCATACATGTCTTTCCATGACTGGCTTATTTCACTTAACATAATGTCTTCCATGATCATCTATGCTGTTGCAAATTATAGAATCTCCTGCTTTGCAAAGCTAAATAGAATTTCACATATGCATCACTTTTTTTAAACCCATTCACCTGTTGATGGGTTCTTTGATTGCTTCCATATCTTGGCTACTGTGAATGATGTTGCAATAAACCTGGGAATGCACATGTCTTCATCATACTTATTTTATTTCCTTTGGCTATACACCAGGTAGTGAGATTACTAGGTCATATAGGAATTCTATTTGTGGTTTTTGAGAAAATTCAGTTCACTATTTCCTTTATTGTGCAGAATTTTTTTTTGTTTGATCCAATCCCATTTGTGTATTTTTGCTTGTGTTTTGAGGTTCTTTGCCAAGAAATCACTGTTCAGACCACTGTCATGGAGCTTTTCAGCAGAACCCCTGACAGGACAAAGTATGTGTCAACCTCCTCTTCTGCTTACTTTTATTTTGTTTTGTTTGGTACTGGGGATTGAACCCAGGGACACTTTACCACTGAGCCACATCCTCAGCCCTTTTTATGTTTTATTCTAAGACAAGTTCTTACTAAGTTGTTAGGGCCTCACTAAGTTGCACAGGTTGGCTTTGAACTTGTGATCCTCCCATCTCAGTCTCCAGAGTTCCTGGGATTACAGGCATGCCCCACCATGCTGGGCTCCTCTTCTGTTTTGACAATACGAGTTTGGGCAGGACCTATCCCATGCAAAGGAACCAAGATTTAGTTTCCTCTTGCTTCCAGAGCTTAGGAGAATTCCTGTGCACTCTTGTCCAAGAAGGTGAGAACATGTAAAAGCTGGGAAGGGTTGGCTCATCACACATTTGTCTTGTATTTGCTCTTCTTTCTGTTGATAGGGTGGTCTCCATTCCCCAGATTGATTAGGTTGGAACAACAGCGTTAGATCCATTAACAAACCTTAGTGAGTCCATTCCTCTAGTAACTATTGCACTTGTTATTTTACTGTGATGAATCTCGGGTTTGTATCCCTAGTGTAAGACAATTTTTTTCATCCAGAAACAGCCAATTTTGAATATTAGTGCTACCAGTTAGCAACTCTGAAACCTTGGGCAAATTGCTTAATTCCTCTGTGCCTTAGTTTTAAAAAGAAAAAAAAATTATATCACAGCTGTACAAAGCATCATTAAATAGCATTTATAAATCCTATCACATGGAACAAGTGGGTGCTATTGTAGCAGTGCTTATAATAATAAAAGATCAGCAGCAATCTAAGTGTTTAGCATTAGGGGATTAAGTTTAAGATTATGGTATATCCATGCAACAGAAACTGCACAACTACTATGTTACTGTTTTTTTTAAAGGCAGTCCTTTAACATACTAAATTAGAATAATCTCCAAGAATTATTATTAAGTAAAAAAAGTATTAATAAAAGTAAGTTTGGGAATATATAATATATGCTAATGTATATATATGCACATATTTACATGCATATATATTTCCACCTGTATATTCACATACTTTCCTTAAGTGTAACATGATACAGTGAAGCTAGACTACTTCAATTCAAATTTCAGCCCATCATTTACTAGCTATGCTACACAGAAAGTTATCTAATCTATCTATGTCTCCATTTCCTCAGTTGTAAGATGTTGATAATAATATCACCATTGTTAATTATTACTGATAACATCATTTATCTTGTGAGCATTAAGTGAACTAAAAATTTTAAAACAGAATTTTGATAGTTATAAAGTAAATGGTAAATGTTAGCTATTATTATTTTTATTGATCCTTTTGGTAACTACTATTATTTTTATTACACAAGAAATGAATGAGTGCCTTTGAGAATAAAACTGGGAAAGAAAGAAATAGGGTTTATTTTTTATTATGTATTGTTAACTCCTTTCTGAATTTTGCATTTTGTGTGCATATTACATGTTCTTAAAAAATGTGTTATGTTTCAAAGGTATCTGAATGTGAGGAGTTTCCCAAAAGCTCATGTCTAACAATGCAGAAATGCTGATATGAAATGATTGGGATATGAGAGCCTTAACCCAATCAGAGAGTTAATCTCCTGATAGAGATTAACTGGCAACTGTATTCTGGTAGTGTAAAAATCAGGAAACTCTGGTGTTTGGCATGAAATGTAAAAATCAGGACGCAGAAGTTCAAAAAGCAGTCAGACCTAAAAGCGGCTGAGCAAAGCCTTTTTATTGGGATCCAAGGCTCTTGTGCCAGATTTACCTGTCCATCAGACAGAGGGCAGGCATGGAAAGTGGCACGAGACCCTGGCTGGGTGGTGACTTTATAGTCTGTGGTGGGCATAGGAAGTTTGCGGACCTTGTCCTTCGGGGATTGGCTAGGGACACCATCAATCATTGTGCAATTGCAAGACGCCAATGAGGTGTCTGCCAGCATCTGATTGATTGTTCATTTCACCTGTCAGCATTTGATTGATTGTTCATTTCGCCTACCTGGGCTGCCTGATGCCCTGTCCCCATCCAGATGCCTGAGGGTGTGGGCTGCCTGGTGCCCTGCCCCCGGTCACCTGGAATCAACCTACCAGGTGGGATGTGGTTGGATAAGGTGGATCTTTGGGGGCATGCCTTTGAGGTATATATTTTGTATCTGGCATGGAATTTCTCTCTCTGCTTTTTGAAGCCATGCCTTGAACTGCTTCCCCCCAACCATACTCTTCCACCATGATGTTCAGTCTCACCTCAAGGCCCAAGGAATGGAGCTGGCCATCTTGGTACTAAGACTTCTGAAACCAAGAGCCCCTAAGTCAACTTTTCCTCCTAAAATTGTTCTTGTCAGGTCCTTGGATCATAGCATTGAAATAGCTGACAAAACAGAAACTGGTACCAAGAATGGGGCCATTGCTGTGACTAACCTGACCATGTGGATTAGAAGCTTTTGGAGCTTATTGGAATTTGTAGGAGGAATTTTGGAAAGTTCAGTAGTGCAGGCTGAAATAGCTTTAGCTTATTGTAAGCAGAGCTTAGTGAGTGATTCTGGTGGGAGCTCCGAAGGCCAGAAAGCCTATAGGAATGCTAAGTAAAGACAGGGCTCAAGAGATTTCAGAGGAGAAGGAAATCTCTACTGGAAATTGGACTGGAGGCCACTCAAGTAATGTTCTGGCTAAGAAGTAGTCTGCATTTTGCCCATGTCTGGAGAAATTATGTGATGCTAAAAATGATGGACTTCTTAATCTAGTGGAAGAAATTTCTAGACAATGTAGCATTCAGGCAATAGCATGGATATTGCTGGCAGCTTTTAGCCAAATTTATTTTGATAATAAGAAGCACAAAGCAGAACAGAAAGATTTGAAAAACTTGGACTTGAAAGATAGGAGTAAAATGGGATTAAGGAAGTTGCAGTTGTTAAAGACATTATGGACATTCTAAAGGGGCTGGAGTGGTGGCTCAGCAGTTACGGTGATTGCCTGGCATGTGGAAGGACCTGAGTTCAAACCCCAGCACCATGTACACAAAGAAGTCTTGGAGCAACAAAAGCCACATGAAAAACTAAAAATAACTGATTCTCTCCTCTCTTGCGTGCGCGCTCTCTCTCCCTCTCTCTTTAAAAAAAAAAAGAAAAGCAAAAGAAAGAAATTCTAAAGACTTTGTCAAGAGGCAAAAAGAGGGATGGCTTGAGGGTGTTTCAGGAATTGGCAAGACCACACCCATCTCAGGCTCAAGGGAATTAAAAATCCCTTTGAGAAGTGACTAGTGAGGTACTGACCTTGCACAAGGAGGCCCAGGAAGGTTTTTCAATATTCAGTCACCCAGGTACTCAGAGGCCACTCTGAAGCCGTTGTCTCCTAGGCTTGACTACTGCTCGAGACAGTGGCAGACCTTGGTGGCAACCATGTGGTACTGGTTCTGCAGGATTGTGGGATGCTGAAGTTAGGGAGTCATACAGTCTTCTACAAAAATTTCAAAGGATGGCTTGGGAGGCCAGGAAAAGTGTCCCAGGATTGGAGTTCCTGTGGGCAGTCCCTGAGAGGGTGATGTATGGAGAGATGAGAAGGAAGCCCAAGCTGCAGTGGAGACCCCTGAGATTGAGAAGTGCCAGTCTTGTGGAAGACCTGAAGAAAGCTGCAGGAATTGAGCAGGGACAAACCAACAGAAAGGCCAAGTGGACTGCAACCACCAAGCCATAGGGGCAGAGTTACGTAAACCTTCTGGAGAGAGTACCATGATGCTATGTGCTCCAGATGGGACATGGAACTCCAGGACTTCCTTGCTCGGCTGGATTTCAGACTTGGCTTTGATCCCATCCTTTCTTTCTATGCCCCTATTTTTCTGAATGGAAATATTTACTATGCCCCTTTATATATTGGACATATGTAACTTGATTTAATTTTTTGTAGGTGTTCATGGTACAGTTTTGCTTTGAGTCTCAGTGGAAATTTGAACCTGGACTTTTGGGCGATCTTGGAACTGTTGAGACTGGGGACTCTTGAAAATGGACTAAATGTGCTTTGCATTTTCAGATTGTCATGAGCGTTTGGGGGCCAGGGTCATAATGCTACACTTTGAATGTGAGGCATCCCCCAAAAGCTCATGTGTGACAATGCAGAAATGCTGAGGTGAAATGATTGGGTTATGAAAGCCTTGACCCAATCAGTGAATTAAACTCCTAATAGGGATTAACTGGTAATTGCAAGCTTGTAGGGTGTGGCTGGAGGAGGTTGGTGATTGGGGGTCTGGCTTTGGGGCAAATATTTTGTATCTGGCATGGAGTTTCTGTTTCCTGGCCATGCTTTTTGACCTGCGTCTCTCTGCCACACTTTTCCACCATGATGTCCAATCTTACCTCCAGCCTTGAGGAATGGAGCTGGCCTTCTACGAACTGAGACTTCTGAAACTGTGAGCCCCCAAATAAACTTTCCCTCCCAACATTGCTTTTGTAGGGTCTTTTAGTCACAGAAGCAAAAAAGCTGACTAATACAGTGTTGGTCCTCCATACATGTTAGTTAACTTCTTTCAAATTCATTTTGCTTTAAAGAATTGAACCTATTTTTTACTGACCTTGAAAAACACTTATTAATCTTAACTTACTTTTGGAAATTTATCTTTTAAAGCATGTTTACCAAAGTCATAAGGCATTGGTAATGTACAGTGAAAACTGTATACTCATTGGCTAGTGAGGAGGGAGAGTTCTTTATATTACTCTGATATAGCATAGTGCTTTGTAATCTGGAATTCCCTAATAACAATTTATGTACAGGATGATGATGCTGCAAATCTCCCACTACCTAAACCATTGTCTATTTGCTAGTGCATGGGTTAGTGTGGGGAAAATCTCATTACAAAGTCCTACTTTCTCTAAATGTCATACAATTCAGAGAATTATTGGCCTCAAGTCAATTAGGCACTGTATTATCTTTAATAAGAGTATATGTCAGTCCAAATCTATCAAATTCAGTGTGTTTTCTTTGTGTGTGTGTGTATGTGTGTCTTATGTTTCCAATTTAAACTTTCTTAATACTTTACAACTTGACATATCCCAGTTTTAAAGGCATTGATGAACTAAAATAGACAAATTCTCTGGATTTTATCCACTGAGCAGCTCAGGCATTGAAATAATCTGGTTACATGGCTTCAAACCTCTCGTTCATGAAGATTGGCTTAAAGTGCACATTTATTAGGAACTAAAGAATCCTACAATCCTAGCACTGTAAAACTATTTCAGTTTTAAGAATGTGGTCTCTAAGGATGAGAGACATTGACTTACAAAGACAAATGGGGCCAGGAGGAAGTCCAGTCTTCAGATCTGTGTATCATAGTGATAAAGATTAGGAGAGAGAGTTAAATGGCTAGGTAGTCAGGACCATGGGCCCCATTCAACCACACCTAGAAGCTAATCAATAGCGAGAGAGTAACAGGCATGTTCAGGGTCTTCAAATGCAAAAGACCATGCGGCTCACCTGCGGGAGCAACTCCATTGTCCCAGAGGCCAGAAAACTAAGAAGTGGGGGGTTAACACAGATGGGAACTAGGAAAGATATGCTACCTCTTTGGTATAGATTTTAACCAATGGTTTTGGTGCTTAATTTCAATGCCTATTTTACATAGAGTTACAAAGATGTTGGTGCTTTTCTCAGTGCCTACTTTACATGAATCTTAATCAAGGCTCCTACCCAAACCAATATAAACCCCAGCCTAACACACGTAAGATGGTGTCCTGCTTCCAGATACCCCTCCACCTGCGGGAGACTTTTCTCTCCTTCCTTAAATAAATACTACTCCTTTTATTCCTCCCTTCCATGGTTGTCCATGGATTTTATTTTTCAAATTCTCAACACAAGAACCAGAAGAAGATTGGCACTGAATTCTTGGGGTGTATTCCACATCAAGTGCTGCAACATACTGCTCAACAGTAATGGGGAGAAACCCAGCTCTTAGCTGGGAAGCTGTAAACACTACTTCAGCTGCAGAAACCTGCAGCCAGCCCAAACTCCCAGTTTTAACTGGGAATAGCTGCAAAACTAGCAACGGGCTATTATGGCCACAGAGATCTGCAGTCAGATCAAACTCCATTCACCTGCAGGAGCACAGAATCCAGCCTCATTCCAAAACCCCCACATCAATAGCATCTGCATTTAAAGTTAAGAGTTATCCCAGAGATCATGAAGCTCCACCCAATGGTTTAATAGAAAGATGAAGATGCCCAGGGAGGATGAGGAAATTTAGTAAATTCACAAAGTTGATCAAAGGCTGACACCAGAGCTCTTATGGCTGCATCTCTCTCCAATGTTCTGTGTTACACAATATTATGCTTTTGGAAGGAAGAAATTTTAACAATGAAAATATTTCAAATGACATTTTAAAACACTTGTGCAGAGAAACGACTATCTTTCAATTGATAACATCATACAATATTAATATCAGGAAGTATTCAATGCTTACTCTTTTCCAGATATTGTGATAAATTTTTTCATATGTTTTCCTTTAATTGTCACAACCAACCATCCATGCAGATAGATGTATTGTTATCCTTCCTTTACAGATAAGGAAACAGTCACATACACAGATTCTGTTCTTGCCTAAACCTGTTCGATTCTCCATAAGATTGAAGATCTACTTGGACTTAAATCCTTACCAACCTGGATTTATTGTTTAATCATCTGTTTCTATTTGTTTGTTCTTTACATTTTAGATCTCTCCTGCACTAGCTGAATCTGCATGACACTATGGTACCCGCCCCCAACCTTCCATCTCAATTGGTACCTTCTGCACTTGCCTGTTTGATTGGCAGGGTATGATTTCCTATATAGACAGATCTGATGCTGACTGTTTTGGTGCACCAGAGGTCCATACATGGATATCCAAATTCCTAAAGGTCATAGCCCATATAAATTCCTTGTTACTTGTTCAAAAACAACTCAGTGTTTTCTCAGGTCATGAGTTACACTTCTTTTACTTAATTTCTGTTTCCATTATCACCATTGCCCCAGAGCTACAAAGTAAAACCATACAGGTATCATAAATCAAATACAAAGGTTTTTACATTCTATTCCACATCCACCTCTGCCTTTCCACTCCAAACTCAGTCACATATGCAGGCCTTCGTTGCACCCCTGACCACAGTTCTGAAATAGAAAGCTAATTCATTTCCCCACCTCCTATGTCTCAACATTTTAATTAGTTCTATTAGTTCTGATGTCAATTAACTTACTCAAAGCTCTCATCCAAACATGGAACCTCCTACCTCTAAAACCTTCAATAAACCTTTGCTCACATGCAAGACTTTTCATAATATCTCCCCAGTCTACCTTTCTAAGTGTTCACATTTCTCCTATGCACCAGTAAAACTGAACTATTTCCAGAATATTCCCAATGTTTCCCTTTGTCTTTGCTTCTGCATTCCTCTCCATTTGGAACAACCCCCCACCTTAGCGCCTCTGTTAAGAGTTTATCCATTCATACCAGTCTATCTTAATTACTGCTTGTTCTTGATAGCCTAAGCTGATCTGAGTTCTACCCACTTTGAAGCCCCTCAAGAAGTGCTACCTCTGTACCATAATTACAGCATTTCTTTTGTGTTTTACACTGTAGTTTTTTGTTCATGAACTGGCTTGAAATATTTGAAAGCCTGTCATGTGGAAGAAAGATGAAACTTGTTCTATAAATTTCCAGAGTGGAACCAAGACTAATGACTAAAAGGTACAAAAGACAGCTTTTAGCTCAATACAGGAAAGAGTTTCCTGACATTCAGAATTGTCCAAATATTGGGCTGCCTCTGAAGGCAGTACCTACCTGTCATTTTAATGTTCAAGCAGAGGCTCAAAGACTACTTTTAGGAAATGTGGTAGAAAAGATAGATGAATTGGACCAGATGGTCAATAATAGCATCTTCCAAGTCAGTGATTTTTTTATTTTACATTTCTAAAGGCACTTTAGAAAACACACTTAAATATAATCTTGTCATATGATTGTCATATGGTGAATCTGCTAAGAAAATAAAGCCTTATTTTTTTAATCTACCACTTCCTAACATCAGAATAAAAATAATTCATCAAAAAATAAAATTATAAAAGTTTATAGTTCAATTCGTTAGAAAAAGTTAACTATTATAGAAAAGAAAACCTTATCCTTGAGTATAATACATCTAATATAAATAAATTAATGACACCATATTCCTTGGACATCCATATAAAAAAACCACTTCTTAAAAACTTTATAAAGTGTTCAGTTTTTCTATTATGTCACTTTTCATAGCATGAAAATACAGTTCTAAGAATCCCAACATCAAATATAAAATAGTTTTACCTCATTTGACTCCTTGCATATCACATGCTTAGGATCTTAATTAAATACAGTGTGTCTCCACAATTTGACATGTAAAGGGATTTCCTAACATCTCTTTTTATTTAACAGTTGATTTGACAATATTTAAAGATGATTATGATAGTCTTAGAACTTAACCATGAATTCCTTATCAGAAAGGTGAATTTCCTTTTAAAATACAAATATAAAAATTGTTTAAACCATTGTAAAGTACATTTCTTAGAAAGTGACTCTTTTAAGACACTGAGAAACAGATGAAGGCTAAGAACAGTCTTCCACACATGAACAAAACTCACATAACAAAAACGTAAAGAAATGTCCAACCATGCTAATAATCAAATAAATGCACTTAAAACAATGGGATTCCATTTAATGAATCTGGCAACAATATTTTTAAAAGACTGCACTCAGGGACTGGAGTGGTGGCTCAGTGGTTGAATGCTTGCCTGGTATGTGTGAGGACCTGGGTTCGAACTCCAGCACCATATACACAATTAAGGGTCAAAGAAACTAGGGACAGATGAAAAAAATAAATAAAATTGATTCTCTTTCTCTCTCTCTTCACCCTCTCTCTTAAAAAAAAAAAGACTGTACTCAATACCAATGCTTTTACAGCAAGTCTGACATACATTGTTATGGCATTGTAAATTAGCACAGTTTTTAAGAAGTTACTTGGAATTCTATAGTAAGATTCATTAAATGTCCTTATTCTTTAACTATAGATTCCAAAGTTCAGAATGTATCCTAAGGAAATAAGAAAGAAAAGGCTATGTGCATAGACGTTCATCACAGTATATGTAACAAATAAAATTTCTATTTATAGTCCAATCTTTTACATATTACTCTCATTCAGTTAAAGATTATATTGCCATTAAAATTATAATTCAAAACATTATAACAACAACATGGAAAATGATAGGAAAGTATTGAGTAAAAAGCAGGATTTAGAACGAAACCTACATCATTATTACAATTCTGTACAACTTGCCATATGGACAAGAACTCAAGGAAAATTGACACCTTATGAGAATAGTATTAAAAAAACTATATGTCTTGTGTTTGTTGAATTACTATGCTGTTTCTGCTGTAAAGTAGGAGAACCATGTTTAGTCTTGCTATAATGGAAAGGAGAAACATGGAGTATGTGCTTTTGCTAGTCACATCAAAGTCTGGTGTTAGGGTTTTGGGTGTTTATTATAAAGCTTTGAAAACAGTTCTTTCCAAGTTCTTTCTAATCTTATTGTTCCACAATTCCTAATGATCTGAACGAAAGAATATATAGAGGTCTCTGAACTAGTTGTGGAAACTCAGCTTCTCTCCTAATGATCAATTAGCCTCTGAAAAAAAAATTATAAGAGTTTGTAAAAATACAGAAAAGTGACAGACTTTATTTGAGCTCACAATAAAGCTGAGCATTTATTGGGTGCCCATAATGTATCAGACATGGAACTGGTACTTCTTTAAGTTGTTTCATGTCTCAAAATAAAGACGAACAAAGAACCTCCATTGAGCTTATTTTTTCTCTGTTTTCCAAATGAGTAAGTGGAAGCTCATAAGAGAAAATAAAATTTGCTCAAAGTCATATTATTGGCAGGTGTAGTATTTGAATTCAGATCTACCTCTTTCTTTTGCTCATGTTTTATGCCTCAAAATACACTGCCTGTCACAATGGTATCATTTTGAAAGATATACTTCAATTTCAAAGGAAACATATCAAAGTCAAGTCACTCCACCAAACCACCAACTACAACCCAACAAGGGTATCTGATGTCAACAAAGAAAGACTATTTGCTGAACACTGGAATGACACTGTTAAAGTTAACATTTCCACTGTTTGGATACAGTAGATCCTAGTCTTCTGCCATTGAGCATCTTCTGGTAGAAACCACTCATAAATTTCTACCTCTTCTAGGTACAGATGCGAAATTTGAGGGAGTTTAGTTTCTCTGCTCCCAGTTTCTTTATTGTGTGACCATCCCTAAGAAATTGTGTTCATTAACCTTATATCACTTTAATAAAATATCTGAGATAATCAACTTAAAAAGAGGAAATGTTTATTTTAGCTCACAGTTTCTGAAATCTCAATCCATGATCATTGGCTCCTTTGATTTTGGCCTATGGCAGGGCAGGCAATATGTCATAGTGGGGAGTGTACGGTTAAGTAAAGCTGCTTATCTCATAGCCACCAGGAAGCAAAGAGAGAAAGAAAAGAAGGGACTAGAGTCCCCATATCCCTTTAACTTCCTCTCACTAGGTTTCACACCTCAAATATTCCACCACTTCCCAATAGTGCCAAAAGCTGGCAATCAAGCTTTAATAAGGCTTTATGGGATGCTTATCCAAACCATAGTAGTAGTGAATTCTATTTTATGGTATGGAGGATTGAACCCAGGGCCTTGCACTTGCTAGATTAGCACTCTTCAATGAGTTACATCACCAACATTTTTTATTATATTCTGATACAAGGTCACATTAAATTGCTGAGACTGGTATTGAACTTGCAAGATTACTTCCTCTGCTTCCTAAGTAGATGGGATTACAGGCATGCACCACTATGCCTAGCTTTGATAGTCAAATTTTAACAATGATTATGCAATTAAGTTAAAGGAAGAAGAACTTAATAGTAAAATCTCAGACAACAGTTCATTAAATGTACAGGGTACTAGAGAAAAAACAAATATTATTGGAATTCCTGAGCCTCATATTCCTCTTTAGAATAACACGTATTGTCACAGCTGTATTTTCAAGAAATGAAAAACTAACTAGAATGCTGTGATCATGGAGAAAATATGAATTAAGATTCATTGTGTTAATTTCTAAAATAAGGGAAGAAGAATTTGAGCAAAGTGAAAACAAGATAATTTTCTAGAACACTACAAGGGATTGCCTCTGGGAACATTTTAAAAGACAGTTTTAAGTCATAAAGCTATTACAGTAAGAGTAAGTATTTGAAACTCATTACATATCAGGAGAAGAATCAAATATAAATAGGCTCAAGAAGAGCTCTGTTAAAATAGTAGATAAGTATATATCAGATTAAGATAAAGTGATTGAGTTCCACCAGGAAAGACTCACACAAATGCATAGGAAGTTTTATGTGGTGGGAGATTGGACTTTGGAGCCCTTTGAGGAACAGAAGGTACTTCCCTTTGGGATCCAGGTTTTGATAGCCCAACTATCAAAGTCTGGGGGATTGGGCAGTTGCATTAGAAGGCACGAGAGAGACTGAACTTGGAACACCAGAATTCTGTGTGCCTCGGATCCCATAGAAACCACCACTATTATTGCTCTTTGAGAGTCCATCACCTCTCTCTGCCTTTGCTGGAAGCGCCAGGCCATATTACAGAGCTAGTGTAACAACCACTTCAAAGTTCACAGTGCAAAAACCTCCTGAGAGAACCCTCGGGGACTTCCAAGTCTTGCACTAGTCCTTGACACGCTATGATGTCAGCATCCACCTTGCTTGCAGAGTATGCAACTCAAATAGTCCCAGGGATAATCTTTATCTTGGGAGACCCCTTAGCCCATTCCAGGCAAAGCATCTGAGAGGTGTTCCAAGGGACTCCAGCACAAATCACTCCTGCTAGTCACCTTACCAGCACCACAAAGGAAAGAGGCAGGGTGAATAGCCTGGAGCCTTTGCCCCATCAGAGAGGTGCACAGCCCAAGGAGACAGAGAGAGAACTTTGATGGGTACAGATCATGAATACCCACTCTTGAGTGCAGGAAGAAACTTTTGCTTTTATATTATTACTAACTTCTTATTGCTATTTTGTGCTTCTCTTTCTCTTTTCTCCTCTTTTAATACTTATTTTTAAATTCTTTTTAACTTTCTTTCTTTCCTTTTTTCTTTTCCCCTTCTTTCACCTTTTGGCCTTTTTTAATTCCCTTTTTTCTTTTATTAATTTAAATTTTTATTATTTATTAACATTTTATTTTATTCTATTTTTTCCTTTAGTTGTTGTCAGTGTTGCTACTGTCTTACTTTGACTTTTACTTTATTTCTTTATATGATTTTCTCTTTTTCTCTCTTTCTCTTTCCTTTGTGGTTTGGGAAATCAGACTCAGTGTCTCAAGCCCATTGGGCAAGCAAAAAATCCAGCCTAGATGAGAGTGACTAAATCTTGCTCCAATCTTGACATAGACCCACTCAAACTTTGTCAGATACTTCACCTTAAAGAACAGAGGAGATAAAAAGCCCAGCCCACAGCCATCCCCAAGTAGACATAGTAATAGGAGTCTGAAGTTTCACTCTTGGACACCCACCCGCATAACAATAGCAGAGGAAAAATAACAAAACTGTTGTAGGCAGCACACCTGTGAGGGACCTCATCAACTGTTTCTTCCACACTCTATGAAATACCAAATTGCTTGAAAAACTATAAGTAAATGCCAGGCAGGGAAGTCTGTGACCTGGTTCCTCTCTCTCCCCATAGAACGATTGGAGCTATGCCCATGTCTAAACAAAGGATAAAAATCTCCAGTTCTGTCCTCATGATTGGAAAAATCAGTAGCAGAAATGCTTTCAAGAAGCAGAGTCAACATCAACAGAGACAAAAGAAACACTTTCCATTTGCTAGAGGTTTCCATTTCCACTGTAGGAGTAACTACAGAGGGTGTACACCATAATCTGCTGTCTACCTCATACCTGCCTGAACTAAGAGAATTCCTACTCTTGCAAGACAGATAAAATGGGTCCCTCAGGCTCCAACACAATATGCCTTGTGTCAGAACCCACTAATCACAGCCAAAGAAGCCACAAGGAAATGATACTATAAAATCTAGTTGAAATTAAACTCAACACTACACAAGAAACTGTTTTCCCTGGACACATCATCAAGAGAAAACTGCTTACTAAGATGACTTTCGCATAAAAGTAGAGATATCCACCCCAACAGATGTTCAAATCTTAACATTGAATCACAAGAAATATGAAGAATAATGCAAAATTTGTAATACTTTACTAACAGATGCCAAGATAGTAAAGTGAATGAAATGGCAGACAAACGACTCAAACAATGACCTTTTAAAAACTCAATGAACTCCAAAAGAAGACAATTGAACAGAAGAATTAATGAAGGAAGATAATGAAGGACCTGAAAGAGTTCTTCAAATGAGAGGTATTTTGAAAAAGAGTCAAATAGAAAACTTGAAAATGAAAAGATCAATAAGTCAGGTAGAAAAACTCAATTGAAAACCTCAACAATAGATTGGATCAAGTAGCAGAAAGAATATTAGGGCTCGAAGAAGATTCTCTCAAAAGAATACAAACAGACAGCAGTAAATGAAAAGCAAAGAAAGAAATTTTCTTTTTGGTGGTGATGACCTCCCCATGAGAACATGTGTCTCACAAAGGATCTCCTACAAACTCTCCAAAAGAGGAGAAGAGGAAACAAGAAATGGCTTGTACAGAGCCCAAAAGCAATACTAAAAGCAACTTGAATCAGGGTGAGTGGGAACCCATCCTGACAAACACATTTTTGGGTAAAAAAAAAAGAAAAAGAGGGAAAGAGGGAGGGAGTAAGGGAGGAGGCAAGGAAGAGGGAGGAGAAAAAGAAAAGGAAAGGAGAGAAGAAAAGACAAATACATACAAAATCAAATATCCAAATAATCAGTCCACCAAAGGGAGAACCACATGCAGAAAGCATAGAAAACAATATTTATTATGCCTATCTTTGTTAGTCAGGGTTCTTTAAGCGAACAGAATCAACAAGATATGTGTATATGTGATTATAAAAGAGGATTTACTATGATGGCTTACATGATCAGAAGTTGAATAGTCTTACAATGGCCATCTGAACACCAGGGAGTTGGAGAAATCAGGAGCTGCTCAGTCTAAGAAACAGGAGCCTCAGAACAAGAGGGACTAATGATGCAGCTCCACTCTGAAACTGAAGGCCTGCAAGTCCCTTGGAAAATGGCTAGTCAGAGTCCATTTGGAAAAGCAAAGGAACTGGAGTTCAGGGCTCCCCATTGATGGCAGCATGAACCACTCAAAAAGAATCACACTTTCATCTGCCTTGGCTTCCTCCTTCTTCCACCCTTTGTTCCGTCTAGGCCTCCAACCTATTGGACTGTGCCCATCCATACTCAGGGCAGGTTCAACCCCTCCGCTTGCTGTTCCATATGTAGATCATCTCTGGAAACACTCTCATAGACATGCTCAGAATTCTCTTAATCCTAGGCATTTCCTAGGCATCACTCAATTCAATCAAATTAACATTCAACTATGTCTCTTTAAATCATACTTAATCTCCAAATAAATTCAATAAAAAGGTCAAAATTCCATCCAATATGGTATAACTACCCTGTGTACAATTAAAAACACACTAATTCTTTCCCCAGAATAGGAGATAAAATTTTTAATGATGCCTACTCTTCTGACATTCCACAACTTAGATACTCTAATGTAGATTTAATAACACTTAAGTGCTGATATTGAGACTATCAACATTATGGTACATGATGAAGTAATAAGAGGGGAGGGAAAACAAATATATCCACTGAATACATATGTATATGTGCACAAACATATTCTTGCAAAATAGAAAAAATATAACAATAATAATCCTTGTTTCTGTAACCAGTCATGTGGTCTGTAATCACTCTGTATTCCCTCTGCCTTCAGCAAGCACCTCAGCAAATCTTAATTCTTTATCTGGAGGGGTAACCCACACCTTCATTCCTGAAGGGTCATCCTGCCTGGATTGGGTTGTTGCAGTTTCCCATTGACCTTAATAACAGGGTATGGTAATACTAAGAGATACCCTAAGGGACCTTCTGTACTCCAGGAATAATCTTCTTTATTTCTGTTGTGGAATATTAAATCCAATTTCCCCTTGGTAGTGTGAATTAATGACTCCCCCATCAACATCATAACTCGCTTCTTAGCCTGTTGACTCAGAGACATGAGGAGGAAAAAATGGCCAGGGGAAAGTTTTAATTTCCAGTTCAATTTCTGTGTCTCCTGATAAAAGCATTCACCCCTCTGGAACTAAGACTTGTAGACCAGTAGAGAGTAAGACTGTGAGGTCAGGAGAAAAAATTTTGCTAGTAGGTCACTAGGGGTAATGGTGAGTGGTGTCATTTCTGTTTCCACCCCTTGATTCTTGGACCTATGAATCCCAGTTTTATAGGAAAGACATTTACCACATAGTGACTATTGATTCAAATCACATACAACTTTCTGAAGAACTTTGCCCCAGCTGTGCAAGGTATTTCCATTTAATTGGCACTGTAACTGCATCTCCAAAACCTCATTCCACTATTCTATTAAACCACCTGATTCAGGATGGTGGAAAACATGATAAGACCAGTGAATCCCATGAGCCTGAGTCCCCTGCTGCACTTATTTGGTGAGTTCTATGATCAGAAACAATACTGTCTGGAATACCATGACAATGGGCAAGGCATTCTATAAGTACACAGATGATAGTTTGAGCAGAAACATATGTGTAGGGAAGACAAATCCATAACCAAAGTAAATTTCTATTCCCATATCAACAAACTGATGCCCCTTCCTTGATGGAAGTGGTCCAATGTAATCAACCTGCCACCAGATTGCTAGTTGATTGCCCCAGGGAATGATGCCATATCTGGGATTTAGTGGCAGTCTGTATGGATAGCAGATTAGAAACTCAACAGTGACTAAGGTCAACCTCCATGAGTGAAAGTCCTTGTTGCAGGGTCCATGTATAACCTCCTTTCCTGCACTATAGCTGCTTTGTTCATGAGCCCATTGGGCAATGACAGGGGTGACTGGGAAATAGGTTGATGGCTATCCATAGACTAAGTCTTAGTTATCCACTTGATTATTAGAGTCTTCCTCTGACAAGGTCACCTTTTGATGAAAATTTACATGAGATACAAATATCTTCATATTCTTTGCTCATATGGAAAGGTCTATCCACATACCTTTTCCTCAAGAATGTCTTCATCATGAATTCCATTCAAATCCCTAAGCATCAAGGCAAAACACTGAATTATCATGCAGCCCATGAATTGGACTGTGCCTTCACACATTCAGAGCAGTTCTTCCCCTCAATTTTTGTTTCATGTGTCAGTCATCTCTGGAAACACCCTGATAGTTACACCCAGATGTCTCTCAATCCTGGGCATTTCTTCATGCAACTTACTTGTTCCTTCAGGACACCTCCCTCCCCAGGTCTGTTCATGTATGAATCACTCCCATTTGATGATGGACTGCTGCTATGCATGTCCATTTTTATTGTTTGGTTAGTCAGAAAACATCCAGTTTATGATAGGCAGCTCAAGTTGCATGTTAAGTTGATAGCCCACGGTCAGGTAATTAGTTTTAACTAAGAGCCAGTAGGAGGACAAGTGTTATTACTCAAAAGGAGAGTAGTTGTCTGCAGACGATAGCAGGACCTTGCTCCAAAATCCCCCATGGTCTTCCATTATTTTTTACTTGCCAAAGTTCTATGAAGCATACCTATCTGCTGCTGACACCTCAAATACCATAGAGTTTCCAGATAATATGACCCAAATGCATAGCTGATTGCACAGCAGCCTGTTGCAGAACCCCTCTTCTGTGTGTTCTGGGCCCCACACAGAATTAGCAACCTTTTGAATCACTCAATAACAGATGGGCCAGAATAACACACCGAACTAAGGATGTGCTGCCTCCAAAATCCAAATAGGACCACCAGGCATTATACTTCATTCTTGCTGTAAAAGGGACCAAATGCAACAACTTCTCTTTTACCTTAGAAGGACTGTCTTGTCACACTCCACACCAGTGAACTAGAAATTTTACTCAAGTTGAAGGTCCTTGAATTTTATATGGATTTATTTCCCATCTCCTGAAAAGCAATGTTTCACCCATAAGTCCAGAGTGATTGCTATTCTCACTTGGCCCAATCAATATAATGTCATCAATGTAATGGACCAATGTGATGCATTGTGGAAGAGAAAGGTGATCAAGATCTTTATGAAACTAAATGATGGATCAGGGATGGAGAGTTGATATAATCTTGTGGAAGGATAGTGAAAAAATATTGTTGGCCTTGCCAATTAAAAGCAAATTGCTTCTGGTGGACCTTATGAATAAGTGTGGAGAAAAAGTCATTTCTTAGATCAACAACTGCACACCAAGTATGAGGAGATGCACTGATCTGCTCATACACATCTAGAATAGAAGCTGCAATTGGAGTCACCACCTGATTAATAATCAGCTATCCTTCTCCAAGATCCATTAATCTTCTATACAGACCTAGTAGGAGAATTAAATGGGGATGCCGTTGGAACCACCATTTTGAATCCCTCAAATCCTTGATGGTGACACTAATCTCTGTGATCCATGTATTATCTATCATTTTTTACTTCTTGTATTCCCAGGTAAAGTAAGATTTAATGGCTCCATTTAGCTTATCCCACCATAATAGCCCTTATTTCACAAGTTAAGAAAACAATGTTATGGTCCTGCTAAGTGCTAACCATATCTATCCCAGTTAAGCATTTTAAGACTCAGGAGATAGTGACAGGATGAATTTGGAAACCCACTGGATCCACTGATTAGACTTTGGCTAAAATTCCATTGCTCGCCTGACCTCCATAAGTCACTACTTTGACCGGGTATAGGGCATGATGAAATTTTCATTCCCCAAAATCATTGTCAATTCAGAGCCAATGTTCTATAATCCCCAAAAGACCTATCACTGCCTTTTCCCCAATGTAGTTACCTGGCAAAAGGTCTTAGGTTCCTGTGGGGAAGAACAGGAGAAAGATTAACAGCACAACTTTTTGGTGCAATACCAGAGTTCCTCTTCAAGGGAACCTGACCTCACCTTCATCCAAGGGACACTGGGTCATTAAACTGTCTCAAATCTGGGAACTGGTTGAAAGGCTGTGATTTTTTGCTGCTATAATTTAAGGCAACTTTTGTACATTTGCCCTGGAATTTTTCCACTTGTATAAACTGAGTAACAATTTGGTGAGTTTTCTATTATATTTCACTTCTGGAAATATCATGATTAATCAGTGCCATAGATCTACACAAGTCAAACATTCTGTTTATTGCTTTTCCTTTGCTGTACATTTTGGTAAGTATGCTCACCTTGCCTTTGGTAGTAGAGAACTGCCACTTGGCCTCTGCCATCTGCTATCTAATTATACCCATCATATTAAATTTTCCCAATTGAATGGATGTTGCTACCATGGTAAGGTACACCAATGCAGAGAAGAGAAATGGCACAGCTCTTAAAAGATGCTAATGTTCCCTTCACAAATCTGTTTCTTAAATTATTGGTAAAGGGCACATCTTCTGAATTCTACCAGTGTGGAGGAGGTCTTACGTGTCAAATCAACTCCAGCATTCCAATCTTTCTGAACTTCTGAATCCCATCATTAACAGTAAAACAAAGGATATCAGGCATTTCCAGCTCATTCACAGTAGGCCATCTTTTGATTCATATTTCAGCCAATCATCTGAATTAAAGCATAATATCATATTAACACTGCTATATTAAATCTTGAATCTCTGATTAATAGACCCAATCAATAAATTCAACTTAGTCTAATTTTATGTTTCTTCTACCATTATCCCGTACCTTTAAAATTTGTTCTCATAAATTTTCCCCAGATCCTTGCTTGTATGAATTAGAAAATTCAAGAGGTTCCTTTATAGTGTAATATACCTCCTCATGGGTCATATTCTGTACCTCACCTCTAGGAACTTCCTTAGACTTGTGTCTAGTTATTGGTCTAGGCAAAATTACGTGGTAAGGGTGGATCCTAAGGAATATCAACATTGCCATGCTCAGCAAATGCATGATAGAGGACCATTACTGTTTCCAAGAGAAATGCAGGATTAGTTCCCTCACAGAGAGGCCAAAAGAATAAAAGGTACCATTGGGAATGCCCCTGTCACTAAGGGTGGAGAGGTCACTTCCTCTGACAAAGTAAGCCCATCCGTATGTAGAAGATCAATGTTGCCAGTCTCTTTAGGGTCCTCCCATAATATTTCTCCATCCCAATTTGCATAATCCCATTCTTTATTAAGCAGCAGCCTCACTTTCAGGCAGAGTGTTAAACTTGCCTCATAATTTACCCAATTGCAGAGTGGGGGTTTGTTTTGGTTTTTGGCAGCCACATTATGACTACAAGAAAGAAGACCCTCCTTCAAAGCACACTGAGAAAGTTTTTAGACTGCTATGTGCAGCTGGAACAGAAAAATCTGGAGTTGAACTCATCCTTCTCTTTTGTTGCTTTGTCCAGTGATGCCAGAAGCAACCAACCAACATTATTATATTCCTTAGTCTTCAAGAAATGTTCAAAATTATCATGTACAGAGTCACTAAACTCCTTTCCTCTCACATGTGGTGAATGAGAACCACAGAACACATTTGCTTTGCTTATCGATGTAAACAGTTCATGCCATTGATTATCAGTGCTCTCCATACAACCAGAAGGAGAGATCTTACCACCTTTAGGGATAGCCAATTTAAAGAGCAAACTCCAGAAAGCACAGAATCAAATAAAAAAAAAATTCATCCTTACAATTCTTTTTCTCTAGAACAACTCCTCGTACCCAAATCTGTATTAGTTAGCATTCTCTGGAGACACAGAAATGACAGAATATGAATATGTTTGATTATAAAACAGAATTTACGAGGATAACTTACACAGTCAGAAGCTGGATAGTCCCACAATGGCTGTCTGCACACCAGAGAACTAGAGAAACCAGTAGATGCTCAGTCCATGTGGTTGGAATGTCAGAACAAGAGGGACCAATGATGCAACTCTAAATTGAAATTGAAGGCCTGGGAACTTCCTAGTGAATTACTGGTCACAGTTAATGGTAGAAGAGTCAACAAGATGGAGCTCCATGTCCTAGGTCAATGGCAGCAACCATGAACACACCCAATCAAGAGGAATCAAGCTTGCATCTGGATTCCTTCTTCTTCCACCTTTCATTCCACCTGGATCCCTAGTCTTTTAGACTGTCCTGCTCACATTCAGATGGGTCACCCTGCTCAGTTTGTTGTTCTACATGCCAATTATTTCTGGAAATACCCTCATCAACACATCCATATCTTAATCTACTCAAATTGACAATTCAGATAAAGCAGCACACCATCCAAGAACATGTAATGTCTTTTTGTCTTCTAGTGTGTTCTTTGATTTCTTTCTTCAGTGCTTTGTAATTTTCATTCTGGAGGTCTTTTATATCCTTGATTAGACTTATTACTAGATTTTTATTTTTTTAAAGTTACTGTGAATGGGATTTCTTTCTAGATTTCTTTCTCAGTAATTTCATTGTTGATATGTAAAAAAAGTTACTGATTTTTCTGTGTTGGTTTTCTATCTTACTACTTTGTGTTGGTTTTTTAAAAGACTTTTAAGAGTCTTTTGATGGATTCTTTAGGGCTTTTTAAGTATAGAATCATATCATCAGCATACAGAGATAATTTTACTTTTACCTTTCCCATATGTGTTCCTTTCTTTCTTTTGCCTAATTGATCTGGTACTATAAGTTTGTTTCCAGCACTATATTGAATAGAGTGGTGAAAATGAACACAATTGGGGCTGGAGCGGTGGCTCAGCAGTTTTAGCACTTGCCTGGCAAGCATGAGGACCCGGGTTCAAACCCCAGCACCACATACACAACTAAGTGTTGGAGCAACTAAGGCCATGTGAAAAACTAAATAAAGTTGTTTCTCTCTTTCTCTGTCTCTCTCACTGTCTCTCTCTCATTAAAAAAAAAAAAGAAAGAAAGAAAATGAACACAATTGTCTTCTTCCTTATCTTAGAGGAAATATTTTCAATTTTTCCCCATTCAGCATGATGTTCATTATGGACACATCATACATAAATCATCTTTACATATTGAGGAATAATCCTTCTGTACCTAATTTTATTATGAAAGGATATTGAAATTTTATCAAAGGTTTTTTTTAAATTATTGAGTTGATCATTTCATTTTTATCCTTAATTCTCTTTGTGTGGCATATTACATTTACTGATTTTCATGTGTTGAACCATATTTGCATCTCTGTAATGAAACAAACTTGATCTTTGTGTGTGATCTTTTTAATGTGCTGTTACAGTCAATTTGAAAATATTTTGTTGGGAATTTTTGCATCTGGCCTCATCAGCAATAATGGTTAATGTTTTCTTTTTCAGTTGTGTCTTTATCAGGTTTTGAAAACTAGTACTGACTTCAGAGAATGAGTATAGAAAGGTGCCTTCTCATTCTATTTCGTGATACAATTTGAGAAGCATTAGTGTTAGTTCTTCTTTTAGAGTCTAGTAAAAATTCAGCAGTGAACCCATCCAGATTGAATTTCTCTTCATTGGGAAACTTTTTGTTACTACTTGAATCTCATTACTTGTCATTGATCCTCTTACAAAAAGGAAGAAATCAAGAAACTTTAATTGTAAAAGAACAAGTAACCCAATCAACAAATGTCAAATGATCTGAAAGATATTCTCAAAAGAAGTATAAATGGGCAATAAATATATGAAAAAAATGCTCAACATCTTTAGCTTTAAGGGAAATGCACATCAAAACTACAATGAGATTCTATATCACCCTAGTCAGAATTGCTATCAACAGGGGTTAGAGCGGTGGCTCAGTGGTTACCATGCTTGCCTGGCATGCACAAGGTTGCCAGTTCAAATCCCAGCATCACATACACAATGAAGTGTTGGAGCAATGAAAGCCACATGAAAAACTAAATAAAAATTGATTCTCTTTTTTAAAAAAAGAATTGCTATCAACAACAAAAATAACAACAAAAATTCTGTAGAGGGTGTATGTGGAGAAAAAGGAACACTTAAACACTGTTTGTGGGATGTAAATCAGTACAGTCACTAAGAAAAAATGGTATAGGAAGTCCTCAAAAACTAAAAATATAACTGCTCATGCTATCTATCCCAATCCTGGGTTATATATCCACAGGAAATGAAAACAGCATACAAAAGAGATACCTGCATGCCTATTTTTATTATGTATAATACACAATAGCCAAGATATGAAATCAGCCTTGGTGCCTGTCAACAGATGGATGAATGGATAAAGAAAATATGATACACAATGGAGACATGAAGAAAAAATCATGTAATTTTCAGGAAAATGGAAGCCA